>CAUYQV010195029.1:0-18330 GCA_963574575.1 Galagoides demidoff
TTTTTTTTTTTTTTGGTTGCAGCCATCATTGTTGTTTGGCGGGCCCGAGCTGGGGATTCGAACCCGCCACCTTGGGTGTACGTGGCTGGCGCCTTAGCCGATTGAGCCACAGGCGCTGAGCCTCAAAGTTATTTTTAAGAAATCAGTATGGGTGTATAGTAATATAATGAACAAAAAGAATTATTCTTGGCACACATAAAGATAATGATCAGATTATCACAAAGATTAAAAATAATCTGATTTTTTAAAACTATATTCTCCATTTCCATTATTGTTACTATTTCTCTCATTTTCATGGAAAACTACGGCAAAAGAAAGTCAAATAGGCAACATCTGGATAAACAAATACAAAATATAAAGCTGGTGCAGACACACGTATGTGGGTGTGGGAGAGCAGGAGAGCATGTAGCTGTGTTCTCAAAATGAAAACACCATTCAAATGTAAACTCGTATCCTTATACCTTATTGTAGACTACTGACTCCACAAGTAGAATATAATCTACATTTTGTTCAGTCTTTAGTCTACTTGGTTTTATATAATTAGAACCTATCCTTTGGCACAGGTAACACTGCCATTTTTATACAATCCCAATCCCTTGCAGTAGATCACCACTGCATGTGCTCCACAGAGAAGCTAGAGGGGTCTAACCTGCCCCAAATGATCGGTGTGTGTGACTACAGTAAGGAGGCTGCCCACACACAAGGTTCAGTTTTCGCATTTCTGAAGGCTGCTCAGATCCTTAAAGTTAATGATTATAGATAGAATAAGAACTAATGCTGGCTCCGCGCCTGTGGCTCAAGTGGCTAAGGTGTCAGCCACATACACCTGAGCTGGAGGGTTCAAATCCAGCCCGGGCCTGCCAAACAACAATGACAGCTACAACCAAAAAATAGCCAGGTGTTGTGGCAGGCATCTGTAGTCCCATTTACTTGGGAGGCTGAGGCAGGAGACTCGCTTGAGCCCAGGAGTTGGAGGTTGCTGTGAGCTGTGATGCCACGACACTCTACCCAGGGCGACAGCTTGAGGTTCTGTCTCAAACAAACAAACAAACAAACAAACTAATGCTTACTCATAGAAACTGCTGATATTTTATTCCATTCCTCAGCTTATCCCTTTGGTTAAATGAGAAAATAGTCTTCCATGAAAGCTGTGTGGAACAATCACCCAGGGCCACTTGCTGAAGCCCCACAAGCCATTGGTGGAGTGTGCCCACTCTAAAACTCTATTCTGTGTGTCTTGTCCCTATATCTTGAGCCACTTTTACTTGCATTTGTTTCCAGTGGAAAAGAGGAATTTTTGGATTAGCCTGTAGCGTAGTGATTACGGCGCCAGCCACATACACCAAGGGTGGTGTTTGAGCCTGGCCCGGGCCAGCTAAACAACTGCAACAACAAAAAAATAACCGGGTGTTGTGGTGGACACCTGTAGTTCAAGCTACTTGGGAGGCTGAAGCAAGAGAATCACTTAAGCCCAGGAATTTGAGGTTACTGTGAGCTGTGACATCACAGTACTCTACCAAGGGAGACTCTGTCTCAAAAAAAAAAAAAAAAAAAAAAGGAATTTTCTCCTTATCTCCACCCAAAGGCCTCCACAGTTAGGGTATAAGCCCTCCTGCCCATATCTCAGTGCTCGAGCTATTCCCTTGATCTGGGCCCTGGCCATTATACAAATCCCCACAATGGGTATTTGTTTCTGGAAGGTTGTTGACTGACTGTTGACTGGGCAGATGTCTGCCCAGTTACTGTTCCTTCCCAGGCCTTGCATGCAGCTTCTTCTACAGCTATCCTTCTTCAGAGGCTTGCAGACCCAGCCAGGGTGTTCGTAAGGTGCATGCCTCAGAGGCTAGGCTTTCTGTAAAAGCACAAACTGCCCAGACAAGTAATTCTACTGTTATTTTAAAAGTAAGCCAGCTAAATTGTTTTTATTCCATCTTGCTCAGCTTATTTCTCTGTTTTTCCCCTTTTGTGGTGATGTTTTCCTTTGCCACGATTGGGGTCTTTGGTCCCCATTCTCCCTGCACAATTTATGATCAAAATTGCTTTGTTGCAAAAATTCTGTTACCATGTAAGCTCAATTTCCTCTATGTATGGGAATTACCAAGTTCAGATTGACATTCTGTTTCTAGCTCATACATGCTATGTAACTACCAAAGAGTCCTTCATTTTTCTTGCAAACCTATATGCACTCAAGGCCTGATGGACATTGCCGGAGAAAACAGTGAAAAGGCTGAGTTCAGTGAGCACTGTTGTAGCAGTTGCTGGATTAGCAATTGTGTTTTTTCTTTGTTTTCCTTTTTCCTCGGCACCAGGATGAATGGATGCTGATCTCTGCTAGTAGGCTTCCTATGAACAGCCAACCTGGGATGTTTCATGAAAGAATTAAAGGATGTGGAGGCTCTGTCTTAGAATATACCCTGAAATAGACAATTTCTTCTGTGGGAAAATTTTCTTGGAAACAATACTTGAGTAGAGTTTAAATAAGCTTCTACATGGTTAGGGAATAAGTCAGAGCTTTCAATAAAAATGGATTAAGATGGCCAAAGTTGTGTTATTGAACGTACATAAAATAACTGTGATACTAAAAGGTAAAGATTCATCTCTAATTGAAAAATCAGAAGAAATATATTCAAGTTATGTGCTTTGTAATATAATGGTAAAGAGATACAACCATAACATCCATATCACGTTAATATGTATGCTATTGTACAGGCATTCTTTCAAATTTGTTATATGCATATTTAAAGCTCAGATGTTTAAAGATGTTCTAGGAAAACATTTTTCAAGTCTATAAAATCAATGAGAATAGGACCATCCATTCTAGAGTTAATGCCCAGAGGAACAAGTGAGGAATATTCATTGAATAGATTTTACAGTCAATTTATTACATTTTTGCATATCAAACCTTATGGAATTAAGGTTGTCATTCACATCAATGTGAAAACATTTGCTTTTGTTCAGTGGTCATAAGCAAAAGACCAAATTTTAAAGTGCTGCTAAGACTTCTAGATACAGTAGATTTCATAATTATGTTACTTGATTCTGATTTTCAAGTGCAATTAATTTTCCAACTAAGCTATTGCTTATACACTCATTTTTTCATGATTGCTCTTCCAAATAAAGAGCATTTTCAGAACATCTAGTCATTATTATGGCTTTAAATTCTGTAGACAATTGCTGTTAACGCTAATGAAGGTTTTATAGGAACTCAAGCAGTTATGCTATATTCAAAGGGTGCCAAAAAAATGTATCACATTTTAAGAGATTTTATTCATATAGTACTTTTCATAGATGAATTGGAGGCACCATTAGTGGTCAAGGGTACCCAGACATGCTAAGCACAACCATTATCCCTGCAATTCATATGCTCTGGGGAATGATCTATTTTACTTCAGAGAAGATCTCTTAAAATGTATATAAAGTTTTTTTGGAACCCCCAATATAATTTATTTTCAGTAAAACTGATTATATAAGTTACACAATAGTAGTTAATAATAGCACAAACAATACTATTACAATTAACCCAAAGGCACCATTTCACAAACAATATGTATATAAAACCTTGACAGATTTGACACCTATTAGGAAATGTAAAGAGTTCATGTGTAAATTCAATTATTAAAAGACATACCTCAGAATATAAAAATACTAGAATATCATGATCACAGGGAAGGTACTGTGAAATGCAAATAAAATACTAGTTTTAAAGAGTCAGTAAGATAAAATATTACATAGGACTTATTAGATAAGCTCCATTTTTTATACCAACATTATTCATTTGTAATCATTTTTTTTTTTTGGAAAAAGATACTTATATGGGAATTTGATAAGTGAGCTAGCTTCATTAAATTAGAAAGGCAAGCTTTTTAACAGACTTTATTTTTTTGGAGAGAGTCTCATTTTGTTGTGTGGTGTCATAGCTCACAGCAACCTCAGACTTTGGGGCTCAAGCAATTCTCTTGCTTCAGCCTCCAGAGTAGCTGGGACTACAGGTTCTGGACATAACATCTGGCTATTTTTAGAGACTGGGCCTCAATCAAGCTCAGGCTGGTCTCGAACTCATGAGCTCATGTGATTTGCCCACCTCAGCTGCCCAGAGTCCTGGGATTACAGGCATGAGCCACAGTGTCTGGTCTCAGATTTTCTTATATATACAAATAATAGGAACTTAATAATTATATGTAAAAACTCAGCATTTTATGAAGAAAAAGTTCACTTTCCTTCAATCCTACCGAACACTACCCTCACCCTTCTATGCATATTCAGGATAAAAAATTTAGTGGCCTAGGAGTCATAAATTTGTACATTTCTCCATTTGTATGTATATATATATGTATATATGCATATATCAAGGTTTGCCAAGTTCCCAAACTTATCCAAGAAAAAAATGCTACTTACCACATTGCTGACTATCACTGCAGTCGCCTTTGAATACTCCCGTCTGGAAGCTATGCTCCAATGCCAGCACCTAGTTCACCCTTCAAAGCAACTCTGGAACTCTTTCTGGAATGGCCATCAAAGCTGACACTGCGTTACCCTTGATATCCTGAATGTATTCAAAATGTCTTCAATATTTCCATTATCTCTGGCAAAGAAAAAAAATTACTAGGGCCAGATCAGGTGAGAATGGAGGGTGTTCCAATACAGTTATTTCTTCACTGATTACAAACTCCCTCACAGATGGTGCCATGTGAGCTAGGACATTGTCTTGATGCCAACAGTCACACTTTTCTCATGCCAAGATGTTCAGTTAAGATTTTCCTATTTCTCTCTTAATGTTTACTTGGTCTGCTATGTTTCTCACTGTCAGCTGAAAATTTTAATGCAGAATTTGATGCATTTTTTCAATGTTTTCTTTAGTTCTACCTGTTACTGTTTGTCCTGACTTCTCTTCATCCATGCTTTCTCTCCCTGCAGAGAAACATTTAATCTATTTGTACACTGCCATTTTCTTGATGACATTACACCCATAAATTTGGATTAATACATCCCTAACTTCACTTTCTTTCTTGCCAAGCTTAGCAAGAAATTTCTAGTGTTTGTTCATTGCTCTAATTCAAGCTCAACATTCTCCCCATGGGACACAGAATCACACAAATACTTGCCACTCAGCAAGACACTGCCACATTTTAGCACAGCTGTGAGACAGTGATATACCAAAGTGATGAAACTTTACCAAGTTATTCAAACAGTGAAGCCATGTAAAGGCACAGTGGTAAGTTCACGAACTTATTTATTATATGTTTATATGCACATGTGCATATATGTTATATACATGGTTACATATGTGCATATGTGTTCACATATGTGGTCACATACATGTTCATATACAAAGTTACATATGTGCACACATGTGTACATAGTTCTGTATATATAACATGTATAGCCACAGATATTAACACATACTGTATAGTAGATAGCTATACCAAAACTATATTATCACATAATATTGATGAAATATAACATATCTTGCTTATTATTGATAGAAGTTTTACTTCTATCATTTCTTTAAAATAAATACAATAGATATAACTACAAGTATTCTACCTACAAATATATGTAAACATACAATGTGTGTGTGTGTGGAAAAATAAGGGACACCTTCCCCCTCACTTTGAAATTTCATCTGAAATCTTCGAGCTTCAAATCTGCCATAATTAATTTCTCCATAGCTTGTGAGAAGCAGTTCAAGACAGCTGCATAGGTCTTGATAAAAGGGGTAGAGTTGGGTTATTCCATGCTCAGCCCCACCATCTAGTCTATATAAGCAGCAGATTAAAATTTGTTACAGCAAGATATTTCTTAAAATCTGAATTGCTAGAAATCACTCATATCTTGATTTAATGAGAGAAAATGTTGGTTAAATGGCAAGGTAATGTCACTCTCCACATCTGTACACCCAGCCTGGTGATAGGTCAGCTGATTTCTTAGAACTGTTTTTAGAGACCTAGGAATCCTGGATGCAGGAGAGCCTGATATATCATTCCTGGGGCAGTGCTGCTGATCTGGAGAAATGCTATGCACCCACAAGTATAACCCTGAACCTTTGGAAAGATAGGTGATAAGAAATTCTTACAAGGTATTCTCAGGAATTTGTGGTTTCAAATGGTCAGAGTGACTGGTAGTGTGCCTCAGCTGGATGATTTTAAGGAAAAAAGAGATCTATGGATCCTTGTATTGGAAATATCAAGAGATTAGAAGTGAAAGGTACAGTTTACAACCCTCTCTTATTTAGCATGGATTTAAATTTTTGCATAATCCAAGTGAACACCAAAGAATGTAGGTTATGTAGACTGGTCTGGAGTGTATTGCTCTTACTATGGTAGCCAATTAGATGTTAAATTTTTGGAGACAGGAAGTAAGGAACTTACACTAAAATTGAAGAATTTGACTATTTGCTGTAAATAGGACTTAGGTAAATGAGAACTAAAAGCAGCATCACACACATATGTTTTAATTTTTTTGTTTGTTTGTTTCTCTAATGACCCACCCATACTGATATAAAGTCTTGCAGTATGTGGCCTGGAGAAGTGAAGGAGTTAGTCATTCTGAGACAGGAAGGCCTTTTCTCTCTGCTACAAGATCCTGGGTCACACACCTCTGCAGGCAGCTGCTATGTGAGAGAAAAAGACTTGAACCAGTGGAGAAAGTTTGGTGGGAAACCATTGGCTCAGTTGATAATTTTCTTGTGTGTTAAAAGGAAAAGAAATCTACTCGTGATGATAATTTCCAGGGGCCAAGTGTGGCTCTAAAGTACTGCTTCATAGATTTCAGAAATCAAGGGAGATCTCAATAGCTCATGTCATGGAATGATGCTCATTATATCTTTGGTCTAGTTATTTTTCCCTTTTTCAGGATGAACTGAATTATCTTCCTCTGTAAAATAATTGCTATTGATATTTTGATTGACTTTTTTTTTTTGAGACAGTCTCACTTTCTCACAGAGTGCCATGGCATCACAGCTCACAACAGTCTCCAACTGTTGGGCTCAAATGATCCTCTTGCCTCTGTCTCCCAAGTAGCTGGGACTACAGGCACCTGCCACAACACCTGCCTATTTTTTTGAGATGGGGTCTTTCTCTTGCTCAGCCTGGTCTCCCACCCGTGTGCTCAGGGCAATCCACTAGTCTTGTCCTCCCTGAGTGCTAGGATTATAGGCATGAGCCACTGCATCTAGCTGATTGAAATTATCTTATACTCTTAGAGGATAGGATATGATTTAATATATAGCTACATGTATATGTGGCATGATTAAATTAAGTTAATTAATGCTATTATCACCTCACTTACCTATTTTCTTTTTTTTGTGGTGAGACATTTGAAATTTACTGTCTTTGTTACTCTGCACACCCGTAATTTCAGAAAAGTATTTGAAGGAAGTTGTGGTAGCTCGACAGTGTGGGTGTATGGGCCTCTGTGAGCCACAGTGAAATTGACTTTCCTCTCCATTTATATTGGACTGTGACTTCCACTGAGTGTTATTTGATCTTCCTGGCTCTAATGTGGGATACCAATAAATTATTTAAATTTATCAAGGGTGGAAGTAAACCAGCCTTAAATATTTAAAGTGAGGTTTGGAGATGAGTAATTGAACCTTCCATATATCTGATGTCAGCCTCACTCATTCAGAAATTATCATCTTTGACTATGCACCCCACAATGCATCATCGACCTTGATACCAGCTTCCCTTCTATACAACAGTCATCACAAATACTGATTTGATGTGCTCGGGGAATGCTATTCTCATTGTTGTGTTTTTTGATCGCGTTGACTTCTTTTCATATTTTTTAGATAGGAGAACTAGTTTAATTTTTCCTAAAAATGACCCCACCTTTTTCCAGAGCTGTAAATCAACATAATATTTGTATATGCTGTAGTTTGCTAGTTGAATACAAGGGCATATCAAGATTACCAAGAAAAGAAAATTCATGACAGGTCTATATGACAAATTCTCAAAGATTCTTATAAGATTTAGCATTATTCTTCCCCACATCAGAAAAATTTCTTTTTTTTGTCATCATTTTCACCACTATGGCTATAATTTATAGCAATGGTTAACCTTTCCTTAGTGACTTTAATTCCTTTGTTTAACTTACTACTGTAGCATAGATAGCTAAATATTAGCTAAAAGCACTACTTAGGAATCATAAAAAACTTAAGACCTAAAATCCTAAAAACATAATAGTATATGTTTTTAGACCACTTTTCCAATAATTAATTTATCTAAAGACAGTGGTATTTAATCATTCAACTGTGACAGTGTGTCCATACTTGTTCTTCCTTACAGAGAGTCCCCTCCCATCTTTGTCTTGGGGTGTGTCGGGCAGTAGAGGGAGTTTTCTTCCTTCAATTTCCCATCTCAAGACTCAATTGTAAAGACTGCATTCCATTTCAGAGTAGCACTGGTCATCACAAATACTGATTTGATGTACTTCAACCCAAAGCTAAGAGCAGCATGTCCAACAAACTTCTTATACCCTTCTTTCTGCATCTTTATTAAGTGCTTCTTACCCTTGACAATAAAAGCTGTATCTTTTTCCTCCCATTTTTTATGATTTGTACCTCTAATGTCACTCTGTTCTTATGTAAGACTACTATTCCTTCGCTTTCTAGAAGACAAAAAAAGTTCTATGGATACCTTTACATTTTTGTTTCTGATTCATGGTGGTATCAGGTAAAGGAGAAACAACTATTGATGTAAAACTGAGAAATCAGTGAGAAATTAACAAAGAAGAACCAGCTTCCTATTTGTATGTGTAATGCTGCCCCAAATGCGACACACAGATACACCCACTTGTCACACAGGCATTGAGCTCCTTCTTCCATGTGCTGGGCAGTGTCATCAGTGGTTGGGACAAACTGATGAGCAATAAAAACAATTACAGGAAAAAGTGGCTGGTTGCCATCTTAGAGTTTCCATGACATGGTGGAGTAACACAGAACAACTAACAACATGATCCAATGAATAGTGGTATCTACTATAGGAGAGAAAGAGGGAAAGTAGGATGGGGAGAGACCATTTAATTTTAAACAGAGTGCTTCTACCTAGTGTAAACTTCAACGAAAAGCCAATTTAAGCAGTACTGGGAAAAAAGATACATACATCAGCCAATTGTTTATATAATTAATAAAAATTATGGGCTGAGGGCAGTGGCTCACTTGTAATCCTAGCACTCCTCTGGGAGACTGAGGCAAGTGGATTACCTGAGATCACAATCTTGAGACCAGCCTGAGCAAGCGTGACCAGCCTGAGTAACCTAAAAATAGCCAGGGTGTTGTGTCAGGCGCCTGTAGTCCCCTAGCTGCTCAGGAGGTTGAGGCAAGAGAAACACTTTAGCCCAAGAGTTTGAGGTTTCTGTGAACTGTGATGCCACAGCACTCTACCAAGGGAGACAAAGCAAGACTCTGTCTCAAAAAAACAAAAAAAATTATGGACAAAGACCTTAAGGAAGGGACATAGGGACATGTTGGAATTTTGAGAAAGCAATAATGGCTAGAAATCTGGCAGATATGGCTGGAGCAAAGTGAACAAGGGGGAGATTGGTGGGAGGGGCTTAGAGAGAGAACAGGGACCCTAAGCACAAAGGACTTGGTGGGACATTTAAATAACAATTTTCTATTTTGTTACATGAAAGTTACGAGGCGGGGGCTTAGGACAAAGGTGTGTTTTAAAGGAATCACTATTTTGACAACACATAGTGGTTAGGACAAAGGGCGGGGGGGTAACCACTTATAGGTTTCTAATCTAGCACAAAATGATGGTGAGTCAATCGATCTGATGACCATAAAAATGGTTGAGCTGTGAATTTATTTTTCCAAATGCATATACATTTTTCCCAACATTTATGCAAATGTATAAATTATAGAAAATTGTAATTTACCAAATATATCATAGTTTATTTAGAACTTTAGTAAGAAATTTAATAACTTTATTACCCCAAGGTGTTATAAACACACATAGACACAATTTTTTTCAAATATTACACATCTTTTACAGGTGTGCAAGCTAAAAAAATAAGTCAATATATACCCCTAAATATATCATTAGGGTGCCTCTTCATTTCCTGAAGATGTGATATAAATAGAACCTTAGTATGCATTTGTACATGGATAGAGTTTTTCTTTCTTTCTTTTTTTGCAGTTTTTGGCCGGGGTGGGGCTTGAACCCACCACCCCCAGTATATAGGGCCAGAGCCCTACTCCTTGAGACACAGGCTCCTCCCTTGATGTTATACTTTTAAAACACCAAGTGTTCTCTAACAAAACAAAACTCAATGAATTTTCAGACACATACACAAATTATTATTTTGCTTCATGATTAATGTGTTTTATAATCCTCATTCACCCAACGTACAAAATGCAAAATAAGTGAAAATAGAGAAGATGGATGAATGGATAGACAGAAAAACGATAATGGTAAAAAATGATTTTCAACATAGCACTAGAGGTTGATAGCAGAAAGCTATCAGAACTGACTTATTAGGGTTGTAATAATTTGGCCTATTAAGTATCCCGAATCTAGACACATGTTTACAACTTTTTGTCCATAGACAGCTGGTGTCCTGAGATGCTAGGACATTGCTATTTTCAAGCTGGAAGATTCATACCATCATCCCAGGGCAGCAATTAGTGCCAAGGCAGTATGCAAGTGACACGTTTGAGGATGTTTTAACAAATTAGCATCTAACTCTTTTTTTTTTTAATCCTGAGCAGCTAAATGATTTTCTCAGGATTCGTACCAGAATTAGATGGAGTGCATGTTTCAGTGAAATAGGAAACATTGAATTAAAACAGAATTCAGTTTACAAATAGAAGCTGCAAAAATATTTTTCCTTTGGCTAAAATGAATGCCTTATGTGAAACAGCTCTATAGCTAATGGTGGCTTTTTTAGAGCTATGTGGACATTCAAAGAAAAAAAAATGGAAGGTATATAAACGTGAAGTTTTGGGCCTTAAACTACTAAATTTCCTATAGTAGAAAGAAGATGAGTAACAGATGGTAAGAAAAGCAGTGAGTAGACCCCATGCAGGAAATGAAAATGGAAAATTAAGAAAAGAAAACACGCTCAGTGGAAAGAAAACTAAAGGTGTGTGGGGGAAGTTATTTTCCTTCAGCAACACAACATTTTCATCCCAGGAGACATAATTGCTCCTCTTTTGAATTTAATACTACGGCTGTAATGATAAGTAGAGAATAGAGAGAAAAACAAGACATTTCTCCTTGTAAACTCCCAGAATTGCATTGTGTTTATCACACATCACACCTTTTCTTGACAAGGTGTTCCAAGCCTAGTATGTTAGGTTTCAATGTCTGGTGTGCATACTAATTACAGGTGATGTGCTGTACTTTACAAAGCTAGATTTATACGAAGCATCAAAAATAAACATGCAAAAATGGAAGTACGCTAGTGTGTATTAAACCACCGATTAGGCTGGATCAAAGTAACTTTCAACTCTTCTCTGTACCCTTTTCCACAACAATAATATAACAGTTATGCTCTTGATATATCCACAATGTGAATGTGAATCAAAAAAATGTTTATCCATTTGTAATAAATATTTATTTTTCTTTTTTAAGTGTTTATGTTCAAAGAGTATGATAGTCAGGGTTGGGTGCAGTGGCTCACACCTGTAATCCTAGCACTCTGGGAAACCAAGGCAAGTGGATTGCCTGAGATCACAGGTTTGAGACCAGCCTGAACCAGGGCAAGACTTTGCCTCTAGAAATAGCCAGGTGTTGTGGTGGGCGCCTGTAGTCCCAGCCACTTGGGAGGCTGACGCAAGAGAATCACTTGAGACCAGGAATTTGAGGTTGCTGTGAGCTATGACACCACAGCACAACACTCTACCAAAAGTGACACTGTAACACTCTGTCTAGGGGGAAAAAAAAAGACTTTATTGGCAGATGTAATCCCAACAAAAAAAGTGCTCAGTATTTCCTGGCACATCCCTTTTTTTTCTCTCTTTCTCTTGATCTTCATAAGCATTCAAAACTAATAATTTTGTAATTACAATTGTGTCTCCTAGGTGATAAGTTAAAGAATTCATCCCAGGATACAATTCCCCATTCTGAACAATTTCTCCTTTGCTAATTTATACCTTATACTTTACATCTTAATGTACCGTGTGGATACTCCTCTCTTAACAAACTCTAATTGTATGGAAGACAACTATTTGTATTGGAGATAAATCTGTCAATCAAAGTGTAGGAAGCAAAGAGAAACATAATGAGAAGAAGGCATTAGTTTAAACAATGACTACATTTACAATTTTACTAAAATCTAAGGTCAAAGTTTAGCTGTAAATGTGTTTAAATATTATTTTATTTTAAATTGTATTATGTGGTGTACCGCTTTTGTGTGAATTTACCCATCTTCTCCCCCCTCCACATGCCTGCTTGATTTCCATTGAGTTTTACTTCCACATTTGCACATACATGTCAATCTATTAATGTAAAAAATTGTATTTCAGCCACAACAAATATTTAAAATCTTTGTACTCAAGTATTACACAATGCTTATAAGTGCTATTAATTTCCTGTTAGTTCTTGAGCTAAAAACAAAACAAATTTTAAAATTGCCTTCTAATATTTTAGAACTCAAGAGCATGTGGTTACTAAAATAGTGTATTGATTTTAATTTTAATTTTTTTTTTTTTTTTAGGCAGAGACTCACTTTGTCTCTCTCAGTAGAGTTCCCTGGCATCATCGCTCACAGCAACCTCAAGCTCTTGAGCTCAAGCATTCTCTTGCCTCAGCCTCTCAAGTAGCTGGGACCATAGGCACCCTCCATAATGCTCAGCTATTTTTAGAGGTGGGATCTCACTCTGGCTCAAGTTGGTCTCCAACCTTTGATCTCAGGCAATCCACTTGCCTGGGCCTCCCAGAGTGCTGGGTTTTAGCGTAAGGCACCATGCCTGGCCAGTATATTGCTAGACATTCGTTTAAAAAACAACTATGTTTACAATTTTGCAAAAATCTCAGGTTAAATTTTACCTATAAATGTGTTTATATATTATTTTATTTTTAATTTTTTTTATTATGTGATGTCCCCATTATGTGCAAATTTATGCATTTTCTTCCCCCCCCCCCACACACACATGCCTGCTTGATTTGCATTGAGTTTTACTTGGTGCTGTGGTTAGGCGTGAGTCATCTCACCCAGCCAATACATTGCTTTTAATTAGTTTGCTCTCTCTCTCCCTCCCTGACTCCCCAAACAACATTCATAATTTTGGGTTCTAGTAATTTCCCGGTTAATGGCAGCTGCTACTGGGATTAAAGGTATTAAATAAGAGTCCTCAAATATTCCAGCCCCTTACTCTAAACATTATATGATCAAAATGACTCTTGGTATTTCCTCTCTTAAATTGACTACAGTAATTTAAGTACACTAGGTAGGCACTTGGGAAGATATAAAAATAATGAGACTACAGTCATATTCTAGCAAGTTAACTTAGTAAGGCATAAAATATACACATGCACACTCTGTATACTGGAAGTGGCAGTTTTGCCCTGAAACTTGAGTAAACATAGATTTAGGGATGTCAAAGTAGAGATTATTTATGCTTTCCTGGTTCTGATATGTGACGAAGATATTTGAAGAATATATAGAATTTAAATTTCTCTGTTAATCATTATTGACTCAGGTAAAATAATATGTCACAAGGGTTTTCTCTGAATTTCCAATTCTTTGTACTTCAGGTAGCAAATATAAGTAAACCTATTATACTGTTTTCCTGTATACATTTAACTATTTGATTTTTCTCTAAGCAAAGGTTAAGTCATTTTCATCTGCTGATCTGCAGTGTGATGTTTTTATCACACTGAATTACTTCATTTTTACTTCTGATTAAGTTGTTTCATATTCACAGTTTTTCCTTAGCTTTTTATTACATATTAAATAAAGTGTAAACTTTTAGCCTAATATCATATGTACCCAAATCTAGACCATAAGACACTTTCAAAATTTTCTTCAACAACTCCTACTCATGTGTTTCAGGGGTGCTAAAATTTATGCATAAACTCAGTAAACATTTCAATTCATATTTCAAGCATTTACATCCCAAACAATAGAATTTTTAATATATAAAATTTATGATAAAAATCACCATGTACTGCATAAATATCACAAGCTCCATGCATTTTTTTGTGTTATTAATATCTAAATTCTTCTATCATTTTCTAAACACCCTTTGCTTGGTTGGGAAACTCTTTACTACTATGATCAATAAAAAAGTGAAATTTGGAAAATAGTTTGCAGCCTATTCCTGATCCTTTCTCTATTATTCTTGGCTTTTATCTTATTTAATAATCTCTCATCCTCTGAGATTCCAGTGTGTCTTTCTGTCTCTCACATTATGTCTGTCAAACATGTCAGTGAGAGTATCTGTAACATTTGGTCCATGAGGTACAGAAGTGGCAAGAGATACTCACTGCCCTGTGGTGTTGAGGGATCTCAACATTACAAAAATCGTAAATATTTGAATAATTAACTGAACATGTTGACGATGTTAGATTTTTTTGTTTGATTTTCTTCCATTAATAACTAACCTTCCATGAAATTTCCAGAGCCTAAAGCAGTGTCATGGGGCATCATCACATTAAAAATATGGTACTATCTTTTTCTTCAGCCATAGATACATATATAATATTCACATAGTCCTGTTCAATTATAGACCCACACACACATATTTATAAATAAGACATATGTCTGAAGGCCAGATGAATATGACAGCTGGTATTAAAAGCAACGTTTATTATATTTCAACCAATTTACCTAAAATTATTGTCTTTAAGACTACACTAGGTCATTATAATTAAATATCTTTTGATAACTTAGGCCTGTGTATGTATGCGTGCATGTGTGTGTATGTTTAACTTTATCTTTTAGGATTCTCGCTTTGGATATTGTGTTTGGCCATGTACTCATCTGCCAGATGAAAGGTCATATTGTGGTTAAATTTATATTTGTCTCAAGTATCCTCTGGAGCCCTGACTTTCTTTTTTTCCTGTGTAAAATCCATAATGTTAATTTGTTTACTACTTACTTTTATCATCAATATGATGGGAGATTATTAAAATGAAAGATAATATCTTATCGATATGGTAAGCATTCTTCTAATTAAGTTCTGGTTAGAAGTTTTCTATTGAATTCAGGCCTTCGGAACACAATGTGAAGTGAGACATCCCCTGTGCTATTGCGAATGCTAATTATTGAATGAATATTCCTCCAGAGTAACATCTAATCATTTTGACAAGGCTGTCATAAGAGAGAGTAATACAATATTATAAAACAAAGGTTTTTCCCGAAGCAAAAATATCCAGGCAAATTTTGAACTATGTCTGAGAAAGTAATTGCAATTGCTCATTCAAGTGGACATCAAATTCTGTTCAAACTATTTCATGCATTTAAGTTTAAACTTTAGTAAACTTTATCATTATGCCCTTTTGAAAAATGAATTGCCAACATAATTGCAAGGGGAAAAAGTGATAATCCCAAGCTTTTACTCAGGAAACTTTCTAAAATATTTTATTTTAGCAATCTACAAAAGCAAAATAAAGTGGGCTATTTAATAAAATGTGAGTAGGAAGAAAGTTGTATACATTAACATGATGGCATTTTCACAAATTGCTAACATTTTTTAAGCAATCCTCAGCAATATACTAGATGGCTTGAAATAACACCAGTAAGCCACTGCTGAAAAAAAGTTAAACATTTTTCATGATTATTATTGATGTTCCATTAAGTATTCTGACTCAATCCTTTGTACCCAGTTATTTACTGTTATTAACAGACTTTGATGGCATTTGAAACAAAGCAAAAACATGTAGCAGCAGAGCATTGAAATATGCAGACTTTTTTTTCATTCGGAAAAAAGTTATCTTGGACCAGTACAATAATATTTAAAATAATAGATTTTCCTACATTTTATAAAATAGTCTATAAAGAAAATCCAAATGCTCAATTGTTTTGATATAGCTTAAATCTTGCTTTCCTATTATTATTATTATTTTGCATAAAAAGGGCTTTTGACTTTGACTCAATAACATCAAGAATATAAATGGTATATTTATATGTTTGTTATTCATAAAACTAAAAACAAATAATGTCTTGGTCTCCTACTATAAGCTTTAAACAGGTTCATACTAAATGAACCAATAGCTGCTAAAGGTTTCTGTGTTCCTTTAATGACACAAGCTTGAGGGGATAAAGTGAAATTGCAAAAACAGTTTTCCATAGCCAGAAATAAGAAAGCATAATAAATAAGTGGTGTGCTAGTTATTTGTGGTTCGTCTCTCCAGATCCACTCTCCATTCTTCTCTACCTTGTTGTGCTCTGGAAGAGTCACCTGCATCCACATCTCCTTTGCTCTTTGACAGCAAGATATAGTTTGACTATTGGGGGGCAGAAGTAGGAAAACAGAAGTTTGGAGGAGAATGAGATGAAGACATTTATTTCCACATTCTTGACGTCTTTTTGGCCCCGAAGTGTAAGAAATAGGGTTTAATAAATACTTTTGAGTGGCAAATGACCAGTGAAGGGACTCAAGGGATAGTTAAGATGAATGGAGTGAGCCTCCTTTATATTCTTGTAGTCTCAAAATACTCACCAGTGAGCTGAGAGAAGAATTTGGCAGAAAAAGCCTATTACACCAAGATTGAGAGTAGCGTCTCAAAAAGAATTTTGAATTCATTGGCACATGAAATTGATTGACAACAGAAAGAACTCTGGTGAAATATTGAAAGAATTCTATTGCTAAGAAGTCACCAGCTTGTACTAAAAACTTTGATGAAACATGACATAGAACCAACTTCTGTATCTTCCTCATATATTCAGGAAGTGACTTGAAAATTCTTACTGACTCCCACAAAAGCATATTCCACAATATTTATTTTAGACATACTAATTCAGGGTAAAAGGAAAATCTCTCAGAATGTGGAGTCAAGAACCTTGAACAAAGAATCCCTGTGCTTTTCAGAGCAGGTGCATGGATTGAGAACATGATGTTCCCTCCTCTCTCAGGTGAGGCCTCTGCAACGTGGACCACACAGAATTCACACATTGTGTGAACCAACTTTGGTTTTTCTGTCTCTCTCTCTTTTTCTCTCCCCCTCACATCCACTCTCATCCTCTTTTTTGCTCCTACTTCTTTTCTGGTCCAAGAGTATTTACATCTGGGCCTGATATAAGGATTACATGTGGCATTTTAAGCTGAATTCACTTTCTAGATGGGACTATGGTTTGATTCTTTTGCAGAAGAAATGATTGTGTTTTAAGTAACAGACAACAGTGAATTGTATAATTGATGAGTAGAGGGGTAGACTGAGATAGATTTTTCTTCATATGTGGAAGACTGTTGCTCAACTTTGGGATATCAGCTACTCTCACTTTTTATGTAGAATAATTTTTGTCCTTAGAGTTTATTTTATTTTCAGATTACTTTTCTCAACAATTAAGGCAGAAGTTATACCCAAAAGCCCATTGAAAGTTTATGCATTTAGGTACTATACTGTTGAAAATATATAGCAATGCTTAACATGTAAAAAGAAATGATAAAATGTAAGCTTTTAAGTAATCAGACACACAGAATTGTGGGGTATTTGTCCAAATTCTGACTTGCTTTCAGTATTATTTTTCACTCTATGTAAGTTTTGGTCTGTTTTGTTCTGAAATCAGTGGCTAATATAATATTTTTAAAGAAAAGCAAGGGACTTTGAGGTCCCAACTAACCCCAGTAAGATTAGCCCATATCACAAAATCCCAAAACCAAAGATGGTGGCGTGGATGTGGAGAAAAGGGAACACTTCTACACTGCTGGTGGGAATGCAAATTAATTTGTTCCTTTTGGAAAGACATCTGGAGAACACTGAGAGAACTAAAAATAGACCTGCCATTCAATCCTGCAATTCCTTTATTAGGTATATAGCCAGAAAACCAAAAATCAAATTACAACAAAGATATTTGTATCATAAAGTTTATTGCAGCCCAATTCATAATTGCTAGGTCACGAAAGAAGCCTAGGTGCCCATCGACTCACAAATGGATCAAAAATTGTGGTATACGTACACCATGGAATACTATGCAGCCCTAAAGAAAGATGGAGACTTTACCTCCTTCATGTTTATATGGATGGAATTAGAAAATGTTCTTCTCAGCAAAGTATCTCAAGAATGGAAGAAAAAGTATCCAATGTACACAGCCCTATTTTGAAACTAATCCATAGCTTTTATAGGAATGTCATAACCTAATTATAGCCTTAGAATATGGGAAGGGAGTGGGAAAAGGGAGACGAGGGGTGTAGATGGGGGAGGCAGGGTGATTGGTGGGGTC
>CAUYQV010195034.1:0-12591 GCA_963574575.1 Galagoides demidoff
AGTATTGAAATTAGCAACTATACTGGATCATTAAGATGACTTCTCAAAGAGCTGACCCTAAATTTTAGTTTAATACACTACTAGATGGGTAGTGCCTGTAACTCAGTGGGTAGGGTGCCAGCCACATACACCCAAGCTAGCAGGTTTGGGCCAGCTAAACAATGACAACTGCAACAAAAAATAGCTGGGCATTGTGGCGAGTGCCTGAGGCAAGAAAAATCACTTAAGCACAAGAGTTTGAGGTTGCTGTGAGTGTGACACGACGGCACTCTACTGAGGGTGACATAGTGAGAATGTCCCAAAAAACAAACAAACAAAACACTACTAGAGTATCTTAAGTTGTTTCAGTTAAAAGCACAAAGCCAAACTCGTTTTAATACTGCCTAGTATGTTGGTCAGACCAAAACAAGAAAAATGAGGTCTAGGAACAAATGTTCCTTTTCCTAGTACAAAAATACGGATAATCAAAGAATTTGATTTTGTGTAGTTTGGCTGACAACAGACTGGTTGGTCTTGGCAGTCCAAAGAAGAATTAGAATGATCAAAGGATTAGTAGAGATGACTGCCACATAGCAGAACAGACTCAAGACTCAACAATCAGTCTTTCAGTCTAGAAAGATAATCTGAAACACAGTATGATTTCAGGTAAGGGTAGACTGAATGCAAATTTATGTGCCAAATTTGGAACTATTGAAGGGATAGCCTTAAACTCAAAAGACACATTTGAAAGAGAAAGAAAAATACATTTAAGGAAAATAACTTATGATCACAATCCCTCTCCTGCCCTCAAAATACCAGCGTTAAGGCAGTTAGCTAGAAATGAGCAAGGCTGATGACAGATATTATTAGGGTATTTTAGATTGGTTTCTGTCAGGTTGACCTGTGCTGTTATGGGAATAAAGCTAATTAAGAACTTACAGGTGGGCTGTTTGGCAAACAGAATTAATTAAGACCCTGGGAAATGTCCAATAAGCAACTGATACTACTCAGAGCTGGGTATAAAACCCAAAACTGTGGCTGGGTGCGGTGGCTCACAGCTGTAATCCTAGCCCTCTGGGATGCTGAGATGGGTGGATTGCCTAAGCTCTGGTGTTCGAGACCAGCCGGAGCAAGAGTGAGACCCAATCTCTAAAAACAGCTGGGCCGTGTGGCAGGTGCCTGTAGTCACAGCTACCCAAGAAGCTGAGGCAAAAGAATTGCTTAAGCCCAAGAGTTTGAGATTGCGAGTCTCACAAACAAAACAAAACAAACAAAACTGTGCTTTCCATGGAGCCTGCAGTCACTAGGACAGGGCCCAGCTTGCTGTGCATATTAATAAACTTTTTCTTGCTAAAATGTTACTTGTTCTTTTCAGTTATTTCAGCAATTACCGTAAGCCACTACACTGATCTTAACATTAGTTGCAAAAATTTTAGATGAAAGTATTGATGTTATCCATAATGTATTGTTTTTAGAAAGTAAATTTTGAGATTGTGTGATGGAAAAATCTCAGACAGGAAAGGAGTTTCCTTCTGTCATGGCACCATCATCAGATTAAAAAATATTAAAACACATTAGGCTAGATAAACCATTATTCTGACTCACCATAGCATTTTTTTTCAGTTGATTGGCTATTTAAGTTTTCATTCTGTGGAATCCAAGTGCCATAATTATGTATGTAAAGACGACAGCAATATGTTTTGTTTGGCAGAATGAGCAATGGAACATTTCACCTACATATTAATCCAGAATCTAAACAAGAGACTTACAATATGCTTAGACTATACAGGGAACCAAGACAATTTATCTTCTATCTCCATAAGAATGTTCAGAAAATGCAGTGAGGAACAGAACCACTCACCTTTCCTAAGGAATTAATATAAAAAAATTATAGAATTCTCTGGAATTAATGTGGTGATTAGAATAACAAAAGTTTGGGATAAATACATCCATGGTTAAACTTTCAGAACTTACCTCAAGTTTGGAAGCAATGAATAATGAGGTAATTCCAATGAGTTGAAGCATATTTTTATTTATATCCTTTTGTGTCAACATAAATCTATCAAAGAAGTCTTGGGCAAGGTAAAATGTTTCCCTATGAAGTGTGTATACTTCAGATACCTAGAGAAGAATCCAAATATTTAAATATTATCCTCTGAATTTTTCCAAATTAGAAAGTCAATCTCTAAGCATGCCAGACTTCAGAATACTTTTAAGCCAAACTTTGCTTTTTAGGATACCAAAACTAAGATAGGAGACAGGAAAAAAAAATGAACATGTACTAATTGGATAAATAGATCTTTTTACCATCCTTATTTACTCTTACTAGTTTTATAACTTTTTTCACATTTTTTTTATTTAAAAAAATATTTTACTGCACTGGTTAAGAAGTATAGAAGAATGTGGGCACAGAGGCTCACACCTGTAATCCTAGCACTTTGGGAGGCAGAGGTGGGTGAACTGCTTGAGTTCAGGAGTTTGAGACCACCCTGAGTGAGGAAAATTAAAAAAAAAAAAAAAGAATTATAGAAGAATACTGAATGAGTAACATTGGTAATAGATAAAACCTATATCTTATCCCTTGTTTCTCACCTTCAGGGAATTGCTCAAATGTTTCACTATTGTTAATAAGAAATAGTATCTGTCATTTCTATGCTTATTGTAGAGAAAGATTTTAAATCTCACAGTAACTCTAAAAAGTCAATACCATTATCCCCATTTGAGGGATGAAGAAATAGAAGGACAGTGATACAGTGAGTTTCTAATAAACATTTAATGTGTTAAGGAATTGACTACATATCTTAAAAATCAAGGCTGGATGTTGAATTTCAAAAAATGTCTTTTCCATCTATTGAGACCTTAGGATTTTTCCTAACAGATGTTCAAATGTTGAAGCATCTTTGCATTCCAAGACAAAAGAATCTACTAAGACAAAATAGAGCCTAACACTGCTGGATGGATTGATTGATTGTTTTTATTATGAAACAGTCTTGCTGTTGGTATGACTGGAGTAACGTAGCCCACTAGCAACCTCAAACTCCTGGGCTGACATAATCATGCTCCTCAGGCTCCTGAGTAGCTGGGAATACAGGTGCCCACTACGCCCATAATGCCTCCTTATTTTTCTATTTTTACTAGAGACGAGGTCTCCTTTTTGCCAGGAAGGCTGGTCTTGAACTCCTGAGCTCAAGTTACCTTCCCACTTCAGCTTCCCAGAGTGCTAGGATTATAAGCGTGAATCATCATGGCCAGCGAATATATTCATTATGTTTTTACATATATAATCATATTTAGGGAGTAATAGGAGTAAATTGGAGAGAATATCACTGGATACATTTTAGTCTAACATAAAAAAGGAAAAAAAAAGTAATTGTGGGGCAGTGCCTGTGGCTCAAGGAGTAGGGCACTGGCCCCATATACTGGGGGGTGGCAGGTTCAAGCCCAGCCCTGGCCAAAACCACAAAAAAAAAAAAATTGTGCTTAAGTTGATTATACAATCACTATAAACATTCAGAAAAGAACTACCTTCTTATGTCCACATGATTTAGTCTTTCTTTTTTCTTTCCTTTTTTTTTTTTTTGCAGTTTTTGGCCAGGGGATTGAAACTACCACCTCTGGCATATGGGGCCTGCGCCCTACTCCTTTGAGCCATAGGCGCTGCCCTTTTCTTTCTTTTTTTGAGACAGAGTCTCACTTGGTCACCCTTGGTAGAGTGCTATGACATCTTAGCTCACAGCAACCTCGAACTCTAGGGTCCAAATGATTCTCTTGCCTCAGCCTACCAGGTAGCTGAGACTACAGGCACCTGCTACAGTGCCTGGCTATTTTTTAGAGGTGTGTGTGGGGGGTCTCGCACTCAGGAGCTCAGGCAATCTGCCCACCTTGGTCTCCTAAGTGCTGGGATTACAGGCATAAGCCACCGTGCTTGGCCTAAAAATTCAGTCTTTCATTCCAGTCATAATAAGGACCTGATGCAAGAGGACCTTTTGTAGTCCAACACTTCCCTGATAGCTTCTGAGTTCTACTCTGCCATGTGCTACCACACCCAAAAACCTACAGTCTTTCTCCCTCATTTATGTCTATCTTAAAAACAGACTACAGAGAAAATATCCAAAGGTTGAAAGAAAATCAGTTTGACATTAAGTAATCATTTCATCAATAATAATTTCAGAGATTTTTTTTTTTAGGATTATTATCAAGTTAAAGGGAATAGGCTTAAACAACAGAGAAAATTCTAGGACAGATGGAAGGGCTTCAAGATCACTATTATTCCTTTAAATTAATGGTGCAATGTATTTCTGAAAGGAATAGAAGTATATAATAGAGATAAATGCCCTGGAGCCTAGAGGGCTTAGGGCTTTTAGATATCCAAAGCCTCTTTATGGTTTAGGACACAGAAGTTAGGATTCCTAATGGTTTGACTTTGGTAATGCAGAAAAGGACTTCTGAGGATCCTGAAGAATTCAAAACCTAGTCCACTATACATTCCATCCATTTTAAGTATCCTTGGCATCTAGAACAGTACCCGGTACATAGTAATACCCAAGCATATCAGGAATATGGAATTGGGTTTGGTTGTATGTAATGGCTGTGTCCTTATGATTTCACTCTTAGAGACATTTTCTACTTTGGGTACCATCAACTATGATAACCCCCAAAAGATGTCTTGCTGGCCATGGATAATATACCCTGAGGGCACACAACATCTAACTATTTTTCCAGCATACAGAGAAAAAGGACATTTACATTGCTGGAACATACCTCTAAAAGCCAGTCTAGAAGTATTGACCTCATCTGTGGTTCCAGGTCAGAATGCAGGACTTCAAAATGCTTGTCATGAACATATCTGCTTTCCTTTTTTAACATGTTTAGCCAAACCTCCTTTGAACAACCCCAGCTGTGGAAGGGGAGGGGGACATAATTTAAATGGTATGATCTACATAATATACAAGCTGTCTGTCTCACAAAGAATAAATTCAATTTTAGACATTGAAATCCACCTTCCAATTAGAACTTGAAAGAAGTTCTTAAATTAGAAAAAACCTTCTACTTTAATTTTTAAAACCACTTCTTTTGCACAAGAAAGTATAGACCTGAAATCAGCAGTGAGAACCTGGACTGTGATAATCTAAATTGGTAGGTTTCTTTTTTCTTGAGACAGAGTTTCACTGTGTCACCCTTAGTAGAGTGCCGTGGCGTCACAGGTCACAGCAACCTCAAACTCTTGGGCTTAAGTGATTCTCTTGCCTCAGCCTCTCAAGTAGCTGTGACCACAGGTGTCCCCCACAATGCCTGGCTATTTTTTTGCTACAGTTGTCATTGTTGGTTAGCTGGCCCGGGCTGGGCTCGAACCTGCCAGCCTTGGTGCACGTGGCTGGCGCTGTAACCACTGTGCTACGGGCACCAAGCCTAAATTGGTAGGTTTCAAAAGTTGCTTTCTAGTCCTACTTGTTTATAATTTATAAAAGTTACTGTTTAGAGAGAATGTTTTCTCAAGAGCAATAGTAAAAGTATATTTTAAAGCAGATGATCACAGTAGGGACAAGTCTCAATCACCTGTAAATAGATTATGTATAGTAGTCACCTATAGTGGGGTAAGGTGGGACAGAGTATGGGAGAAGGGGGATTCATGAGTGTCAGATTCCATTTATGTGCTTATTAAAGGCAAACATAAATTACTACATATTTATATAAGCTGTACCTCTTAATCATATGGACTAGAAAAAAGTGTAAATCTAATTAATCTTGGTAAGAAATAAATAAGGTTGATATATTAGTTGAAAATGCTATACATGTTAAAATGCTTCTAGCTTGACAATATAGATAAGTCAAGCTCTATTAAAAAATTTAGTCCTGCTAAGTCTTGTAGTACTCAGCAAGCAAATGAAAATAATTTTATAGAGTCAATGTTTTAATACATCATTTGCAAATAGTACTACTCAGATAAAATAATGTCATAGATAAAATGATAAATGCTTAAATATTAGTGAAGAAAGCAATTTTTTACATGTTTTTCTATTTTGTAAGAAAGCAAAAGATAACTCAAAAATAGTGTCATATATTAAATCAGTATAATTTTAATCTTTGATAAAAGCTTCTAAATTTTTTCTTACCTTAAATCAGGGAGAGGTGAAGGATTAATAAAAAGATTTTTAAATCTGTAACTTGTAAATCTGGAGAAATCACTTGTTCCTATTTCTTTGTGGGGTGTTTCAATAATAATGCATGGACTGATCCCCCCAGATAATACAGGTGGCCAACAATTCTGTCAAAAAAAATTAAAATGAATATTTGTGCAATGGGAAGCAAGCTAAGGTTATTAGCTTTTGTCCTGGCTCTTTCATAAATGAAAGCTAATATGTCTAAACAGTGTGTAGTTTTAGCTTAACATAGCAGACAATAAAGCCAATTTGCCATTCATATTTTATAAACAAGCTCATATCTATCTTTATAAAGAGTAACAGGATTTTTTTAGACAAAAAAATGCAATTCTAGTAAGACATTAGGTATTGAAGGAGAGTAATAATAAAGTGCATTTATAGTTTAAAGTACTAACACTTTCATGATCAGAAAACTGCAGTTCTTTGTAGTTAGCAATAGTAGCAGGAACACCTTTTTTTTTTTTTTTTTTTAGAAAAAATAAAAAGCTCTTTTTCTTTTTAGGTAAGCCTGCTGATACTTTTGAATACTTATAGTAAAACCTTAAAATTGGAATCAAGTGGAATCAATTAAAGGATCCTTTTCCCAATAATATTGATTTCAAGGGGAATCACTGTCTCTAAAGTGCTTTCTGTACAACACATAGGAAGAAGTGGTAGCAAAGAACTGGGTGCCAGGCTGTCGGTGATCTCATATCCTATTTATGCCCAAGAAGCAGCTATTAGGACCCTTCACTGTAGTCTGAGAGGGAACAAAGAGCAGTATATCCGACAGATTAGGCGGGTTCTGGTGCACCAGGCAGCTCCAAGAGGGAGGGATTTACAAAAAGGAACCAGCTGCTTCAAGGCACACTTACTCTGCAGCTGTAGTAGGATCTAAGCACATATAAAATCACCCAAAGATAAGCACCCTACTGCTAACCTCTAGAGTCATTAAAAATGGCAGAGGATTTTTTTTCCTACAGCTAAACAGTAACACTCAATCCTATTCTTATTTGTCCTATCTTGTATTTGTTTCCCCTAAACCCACCCAGCCCCATCCTGCATTACCCTAATTTCATACTGATGTTTCTTGGTGACCTCCTCTTTTCTTTTTTTGACATCCTGGAAGACAGAAAAGACCATTGGTAAACTAAGGTCCTACCAAGGAATTTCCTTCCTCCCGCTTTCTTTCTCCTTAAATCACCTGGACTGTTTTCCTCTTCTTGGCCTGGACTATCTGGGCTTCTTGGAGGGAATCCGTGTGGTTAGGCTGGGGCTGCTGCTTAGCTTGTAAACGGCTACTGTGGTGAATTTTTAAAAAGGGAGTTTAATTAGTAAGTCAAAGGTAGCAACTAATTTTGAAACATGGCTCTAAGAAAAATATTGTTACCTTCGTCTTGACATTCTCTTCTTTCAGGTGTATGAAAACCTCTGAAGGGGGGAGAGAAAAACCAGAGTCAAGTACATTGTCATTCTTATTCTCCAAGTGCCATTTAGACGCTGATTCGGAGGTTACAACTAAGTCCCTCAGAAGGTGGCTCGAACCATATTACATGCTGTCCTCTTACTAGATTTGCTAGCTCGTGGTAATTAATTTTGGACACATGCCTGCATTTCCTCAACTGAATGTACAGCCGGAACGCGAATGTCTTCCAAAAATTTACACAGCACCCCCAGCACCCTGGACGCACTGGGAGGCGTATCTCCCCTAAACGGGTTTTTCAGGGTCCTCCACCCTCTCCCCGTGCACTCAGAGGGGGGAATGGGCAGCGCCCCCCTCGCTCCTCCAGTCCTGGACCAGCCGCGCAGAGGGGGTTGTGGAGGCGAAACGCTGTGGAGAAGCCGGTTCCGCGCCAATTTGGAGAGCGGCTGTGGCGGGGAAGCAGGGGGCGGAGGGAACTGAGACGGTGTCACGTCCTCCAGTCTCCTTTCCCTCCTTCCCGGCCCCAACCGGCCCTGCCCGCCGCTCGCAGGGCACTGGGACCCCGACTACAGATGGGGGACGGAGGGTAGAAAGGGACTTAGAGAAAAGGAGGACTGGGCTGGTCGGGAGCTCGTCTCTCAGTGGAGGGAACCCCAACCCCATCCTTTCTCCCGCGGGAGAGCTCCCCAGTGAGGGTGGGAGAATGAAGCCCCTAGAATGAGGGGCTTTTTCGTGACTTCCCACCCAGGGGCGGCCCTCCATCCCCAGCCGCTTCCCTGACCCTTGCTAAGAGTCCTGACAGGGACGGAACGCGGGAACCCCTTCCCCCCAGTGGTTTAGTTTTCAGCGTCCCTAACTTTTCCTCCTTGAGACTCCCGCCCACGGTAACGGATCGGCCCAACAGGGCTTTCTTTCCTCCCGCATCCCCCCTACACCCAGCACCTCCTCACCGCCAGACCCGCTACTGCTCAGCTCTCAGCTGGCGCCGGCGCCAACCCAATATATAGGCCGGGCCGGGCCCGCCCGCACGCATGCGCCTCAGACTGACACCTCCGGCCAGCGCGCTCCCCTCCCCCGCGCGCCCGCCTGCGCGCCCGCGCGCCGCGCCCTGCCTTCCTTGCACGCCCGCCACCCGGAGAGTCTGGAGGGCTGCTTGCTCAAGCCTTCGTCTGCGTCCACCACACTTCATTTCACCTGCCTGGAGGCCTGGCGGCGGCAAGGAAAACTCCTCCTTCGCGGCCCAGCTACCCGCGGCTGGGCTCCCACATCTCCCGCCAGTTCGTGCCTGCCCCCTCCCACTGCAACTCCTGTATCCCGGGGCTGTCAGGCTGCGGCTCAGCTCGGGGTTCAGCCGAAAGAAAGAGACACAGGCAAGCATAGCATGGCCATCCTGTGGCGCACCCTAGATGTCCTGCCAAGGCCCCAGGCAACCGGCGTCTTTTCGCAGAGACTTGGTGACTAGTAGGACCCGCCCCTCCGGGAGGAGCGAAGCTTTGGGTGACAAGTCGGCCAATGGGAGGCGGGGACAGCAGCACAACGTGGAGCAGCTGCAGAATGTAAACACAGCCCCGGAGCGCTGCTGGCCACGTGCGTCCCTGAGCTTTCCGGGTGCCAGCTCTAGGTCCTTCTAGGCACTAGAGCGCTGGGCTCTGTATTCTTCAGACGGCTACGTTCACGGAAGGCATCTCCAGCCCGCGATCGAGATACATATCAATCCAGCTTTCCTGCACTGCCGACCAGGTTACCCTGCTCCTGGGTAAGTAATTACCCACCCGCTGCCCTTCAGCTGCTCTACAACTTCCACCCCGCAGGCTTCGCGCAGGAAACGTCCGCGCCATGCCGCACTCTCGATTTTTTTCCTTACAACCTTCAATTCCCGGGCCCCAGAGGGTAAAACACCGGGGCACACGGCGGGCGAACAGTCGCTGCCACGTGCAGGCCCTGGGCCCGCCACTCCCTGGCACGCCCCATCGCCGCCGCCAGCGCGCCCTGCGGAGCCCGCGCAAGCTGCCCGCGCCGGAGGGAGCCGCCCGCCTCCCAGCGCTACTGGAAGGAGGCGTGTCCCCCGCTTTCCCTTTTCTTTTCCTGATATTCGAGCTGAGGGGTAGCTTCGCCGCGTCTATCAACGCCCCCGCTCCAGCGCTCCCCACCAGTCCGCATTTTCAAGTCGGACAGCGGATGATTCTCCGCAAACCCGGTGTGTGGCGGGAGCAGTGGGGCAGAGGACAGACAGCTCCGAAAACAAAGACCCCCGGGGTGTAGGATCCGTGGGTAGCCTTCCTTGAACCCGCGGCTGCTCCGGCCAGGCACTGGTTGGTCGGGGTTTCTCTGTCCTGGCCTCAAGCGAACAGGTGGGAGAGGACTTGGGGACACGGAGCCGCGCGCAGGCCTGGCGGTCGCCACCTAGGCGGGGAGCCCTTCCCGAGATGCACTTGGTCGCCGGCTCCCAGCCCGGGCTTTTGTGCTATGCTGTCCAAGCCGGCCTGCGAGCTATTAATAGAACTAGTGCTCCTCTGGCGTTTTGGTGCAGGCAAAGTCCTCTCCACACTTTCTTTTGATTTTTTTTTTTTTTTTAGAGGAGTCCCATTCTGTTGTCTAGGGTGAAGTGCGGTGACACCATCATAGCTCACTGCAGCCTTGAACTCCCAACCTCAAGCATCCTCTCACTGGGGTTACAGGCTCTCTCTCTCTCTCTCTTTTTAGTCAGAGTCTCATTTTGTAGCCCTCGGTAGAGTGCCGTGGCATAGTCATAGCTCACAGCAACCTCAGACTCTTGGGCTGAAGCGATCCTCATGCCTCTGCTTAGGGAGTAGCTGGGACTACAGGTGGCTGCCACAACTCTATTTTTAGCAGAGACCGGGTCTTGCTCTTGTCCTGCTCCAGCTGGTCTAGAACTCCTGAGCAGTCCACCCAACTCCACCTCCCAGTGTGCTAGGATTATAAGCCAGAGCCCCCACCACACCCAGCCTATAGGATCTGTCTTTATTTTTTGTCTTTCATTTATTTGTATATTTATTTTGGAGACAGAGTCTCATTCTGTTGCCTGTGCTAGAGTGTAGTGTCATCACAGCTCACTCATTGCAACCTCCAACTCCTGGACTCAAGAGATCCTCCTGCCTCAGCCTCCCAAGTAGCTGGGACTACAGGCGTTTACCACTATGCCCTGTGCCACCTTGTTTTTTGTGAAGACAGCATCTTGCTCTTGCTCAGGCTGATACCCAACTTCTGACCTCAGGGAATCCTCCCATGTCAGCTTCCCAAAGTGCTAAGACCACAGGTTCATCATGCACGCCAGTTTTTACCTAATGTCTCTTTACTGCTCTCAGATCTCATCCAGGATAGGACATCACATTTAGATGTGATGTCACCTTAGGTTCCTCTTGGCTGTGACACTTTCTCAGACTTGTTATGACCTTGACAATTTCGAGAGGTGCCGGTCAAGTATTTTATTGGCTACCCCTCTATTGGGATTTATCTGATGTCTTTTCTTGGTTAGAATGGAGATGTGGATTTGGGGAGGAAGATACAGAAGTACAGTGTCATTTTCATCACATATTAAAGGTACATACTATTGTCATGATTTGTCACTGTTGATGTTGACCTTGATCACCTGACTGAGGTAGTGTTCATCAGGTTTCTCCATTCTAAGTTTACTCTTTTTTTCCCTTTTCCAAACTGGGCTCTTTGGAAGGAAGTCACTGTGTGTAGCCACTAAGGAGTGGGCAGTTATACTCTCCCTTTCTTAGGGTGAAGTATCTATATTATTTGAATTTCTTCTGCACTGGAGATTTGTTTCTTTCCCATTTATTAACATATTCAGTCATTTATACTTGTTAGTATGCACTCATGGATATTTTTTATTTTGAATTGTAATTCGGTAATACTTAACTTGTTGTTCAAATTGTTCAAAGTTTGGCCCAGGGTATTTTTAATACATTTTTATTGTCATGGCACTGAATTGAAACTAAGCAAGAATGAATAGTACTTAATGATAATCAGTATTCTCACAATGAGAAATAAAACATTTTTCCCTTTTAATAAAATCTTCATCATCTGTGCTTATCTAAAATACATCTAGCCAGGCACGAAGGCTCACAGCTGTAATCTTAGTACTCTGGGAGGCTGAGCTCACAAGTTCGAGACCAGCCTGAGCCAGAGTGAGACCCTGTCTCTAAAAATAGCTGGGGCTGGGTGCCTGTAGCTCAGTGGTTGGGGCACTGGCCACATGCTCTGGGCTGGTGGGTTCAAACCCTGCCCGGGCCTGTTAAACAAACAAAAAAAAATAGCTGGGCATTGTGGTGGGTGCCTGTAGTCCCAGCTACTCAGGAGGCTGAGGCAAGAGGATCACTTGAGCCCAAGAGAGTGAGGTTACTGTGTGCTGTGACGCTACCACACTCCACTGAGGGCAATAAAGTGAGACTCTGTCTCTCCCTCCCCCCAAAAAACCGCATCTAAACAATCCAATTTTAGCAATGGGTTACTAATGAAGTATTTCTTCTATTGCCTCATTAAGGGTATTCTTTTTTTTTTTTTTTGAGACAGTGTGTCACTATGTTGACCTTGGTAGAGTGCCATGGCATCACAGCTCATAGCAACCTCCAACCCTTAGGCTTAAGTGATTCTCTTGCCTCAGCCTCCCAAGTAGCTGGGACTACAGGCACCTACTACAACACCTGGTTAATTTTTTTGTTGTTGCAGTTGTCATTGTTGTTTAGCTGGCCCGGGCTCAGTTTAAACCCACCAGCCTTGTATGTAGCCAGCACCCTACACACTAAGCTACGGGCACTACCTAATGAAGGATATTCTTTTTTTTTTTTTTTTTGAGACGGAGCCTCAAGCTATCCCCCTGGGTAGAGTGCCATGGCATCACAGCTCATAGCAACCTCCAACTCCTGGGCTCAAGCAAGCCTCCTGCCTCCACCTCCCAAGTAGCTGGGACCACAGGCGCCTGCCACAACGCCCAGCCATTTTTTGGTTGCAGCCATCATTGTTGTTTGGCGGGCCCGAGATGGGGATTCGAACCCGCCACCTTAGGTGTACGTGGCTGGC
>CAUYQV010195040.1:0-15434 GCA_963574575.1 Galagoides demidoff
GCCCCTAGTTTTCATTTCTGAGATGAGCTAATCTAACTGGTTCTGTTCCTATTTTCCTGTTCTTATTTCATTTATATTTGTCCCACCCCAACCCGATGGATATTATTTCTTTTTCCTCTTTAAGAAATTGAAATACATTTAAACTCGGGGGGGGGGGGGTGTTTTTTGGAAACAGAGTGATCTCTGTTGCCCCCTAGGACTGCAGTATTGTTAGTGTCATCATAGCTCACTGCAATCTCTAAATCCTGGGCTCAAGCAATCCTTCTACCTCACGCTTCCTAGCAGCAGGACTATAGGCACCCAATGCCAAACCCACTGAATTTTTTCTATTTTTGGTAGAGATGGGGTCTTGCTCTTGCTCTTGCTCTGCTTGGTCTTGAACTCCAGACCTGAAATGATCCTTCTAATTCAGCCTCCCAGAGTGCTACAATTACAGGCATGAGCCACCATGCCTGCCCTCTATTTAAAACTTTCATTCTGTATTTTTATTTCCATAGGGAGTGTATTTATCTTGACTGTGGAGTTCCTTGGTTCTCTTTCTTGAGATTGTATTTCCTCATGTGTTCTGGAATTTAGGTGTATAAGCTTACTGTCCTCAGGAAGTTCCTCCCATCGTTCTTCACCTCTTTGTGAGTCCTGTCCCCACATGTGCCTAGGCCTTCACCCTGAACAGGATCTTAAAGATGTCTCAGTAACAGGTGTACTGCAAAGCCAGTCCCTATGCCAGCGATGGCCAGGTTCAGGTCCTGCCAAGGATCCTGTGTCTAGGATTCTCTACCTCCACTGACCACAAGCTTCATGTAGCCATCATTCTAGGTCAGCAGTCACTTTTATTAGCCTCTCATTGTAAGGAAGGATGCACATTCTCATTTATAAACCGCCCTGAATGTAAGCAGGGAGCCTGATTCACTTCCCACTTCATAAAGTATATATCCAGTCCCTGTTACGCTGCAGGAGCCAAATTGCCAGCCATTCCACCTGCTTTATCCCAGAGCCAGGCAGCCGGTGGCTTCAGCTCCATCCCCGCTTTGCATTTCTCTTCTTTTTCTGATCCAGAGATGTGCATCTTGCTTCGCACCTGGCTAGATCTTTTCACTTTCCTGTTGCTGTATTTTCTCTCTTGTGGCTTAAAGCACAATCTAACAATGACACCTCACCAAGACGACCCCTGATCTCTTCTCTAATCTCATCTCATGCCATTACCCAGTGTGCTCCAGTCACCTCTTCAGTCAAAATTTCTCACAGGTCAGGACCACATGGCTGCCTGGAGAAGAGCCAAGCACCAAACCCTCTGTGCTCCACCACCTCCCAGGTACGATTCCCAGCCTTTGTGTTCCAGCTTGAGCAGCATCTCGTCAGAAGGCCTTTCTCTGACCACTCTACCTTAGTAACTGCACCTTTTTAGCATCTACCATTGTATTCAGTTCATGTTCTTCAGAGTCATGTTATAAGCAAGTCACAAGATCCCCCAAAGTGCACCAACAGACTGCAGGTGCTGACAAAGTGCTAGCAAATAATGGAAAGGCCAAGAGTGTACAGAGGTTCGGCCCAGTGAGGAAAGGACATGGGAAGTCGGATTTTCTTTTCAAGACTTAGATGTGGAATTATCTGCAACTTGAGATGTTATGTCCAATAGTCTAAGATTCTGTTGTTTTAGTATTTTATCAAAAGAAAACAGAACAAAACCTTAGTAATTAGTAGGAGTAAATAGAACGATAACACAGCCAAAATTATTGAAAATTGGAAATTCGGGATTCTTTAGTAAAATGGAGATCGATTTTTTTTTAGAGACAGAGTCTCACTTTATCACCCTCGGTAGAGTGCCGTGGCGTCACAGCTCACAGCAACCTCCAACTCCTGGGCTTAGGCAATTCTCTTGCCTCAGCCTCCCAAGTAGCTGGGACTACAGGCTCCAGCCACAATGCACAGCTATTTTTTTGTTGCAGTTTGGATGGGGCTGGGTTTGAACCCACCACCCTTGGTATACAGGGCCTGTGCCCTGCTCGCTGAGCCACAGGTGCTGCCCAAGATCAATTTTTTACAAACCTATATGACGACACAAAGTAACGGCTGACAGGACATTGCTGTAGGAATTCTACAGTAGCTTGGGCCTACTTTAATGAACAGTAAGAAATTGTCTATGATTAACCATGTTTATTTGGGAGTGCATGCTGTAAATTGTAAAGGCAGCATGAAGGGGCTGGCATTTCCCCTATGCTACCCCTGGCCAGGAAGCTGGGTCCAGGATTCTCTACTGCTACAGACACACAAGCTTCCCCTATAACTTCACCATTTTCTTAAATACTTCTTCTCCAGACACCAGAAATGTGAATATTGGCCCAAGCCCTCTCTAAATTACCATCAATGCAAAATTAGTGTGGCCAAATCAATGAGATTTTATATACACGAAACTCTTGTGTATTCTGATGTGAACGTGGAGGAGAGTCAAACCCACTCGACGGCCACCCACAGTCTCTGCACCTGCACTTGGCTCCTTCACCACCACGAGCTCCTTGCTCTAGTCTGTTGTTTTCTAAGCAAGTGGCATTCTCATTATTTCTTGCTTTTTCTTATTCTCTCTACAGAAGGCATCACTATTCTGATGCGTCTGCCAAAAATAAAAGCTCATGATGTAAGATACAAAATACCTAAGAAATAGGGATGTACTTGGAAGGAAGCACAGGAGCAGACAATCCTGGTACCAGCTCATGTACTCGAGAATCAGGTTGATGGAGGGAATTGCTTCTTTGGTAGCAGAAGTGAAAGGTTTTCAAAACAATTACTACAAGGAACTTTCTACTCAAGTACAAACTATAGGATACTGAGTATGAGGGGATTTAGTACGTTTTTCTTTGAATAGGGATTTACTTCACGTCAGTATAGGAAATGGCCAACTCTATGAGATTTTGGGGTCCATTGCAAATGCCCCCATTGGCAGGTTTTCACAACCATGCCAAGAATTTTCCTCTCAATTTCTTCTGGGTTCCAAAAAAGAGCTGGATCAAGAGAGACTGTCAAGGCTTATTATTTATGGTCTGTTTCCTGTGTATTCTAGGGAATTCTACTCTAAGGCTTTTTCATGATATGGGTTCAACGATACTTAGTATCTGAGATTTGTAGCTTGGGGTGCAGAAAGCAGATAAAGCCTTGTTCATTAGGCCTAATTGCCCAGTATTTCCCAATGTAAATGAATCACAGTCTAGAAAGTAGAAACATTTGTATTTTAAAAAAATATATATATATATACACACACACACAACCTTCACCTATTACTGCCTATTTCAAATTCCAGGAAACCACACAGGATTCTCCCATCAAGCTGTTGCAGGGCAGCATGGCCCCCACTGCCCTCTCCCTCCCCCAATCCACTGCCCAGCCTGTGACATCACTGAGTAGGGCCTCTGCTGTGCTTGGCTGCACCCCCTTAGCCCCTCTGTGGCAAAGCCAGAGGGGCCTCAGCCTACAGGGAAGTGCAGTCTAAGATGCCTTGTGAGTGAGGAGCCTTGACCTTCCAACACACATCCCAAAACACATACACACAGAGACCCCTTAAGCCTTCCCCATGCTTAAGAACCACACAGATTTTCAACCTGCCCAGTCTACAGCAAGGAAGAGAGAAGGAAACCTCAAGGGTCGCAGGCTCCATTCTTCCCTCCAGGCAGGGTTCATCCTGGCTGAGGCTGACCAAGGGCAGGACAGCCACCCCTCCTCTGCCAACACATCTTCTCACGCCTCCTGTCTTCACGTCCTTAGATCCCCACTCACAGTGTCATTCCTCTCTCGCACTGGTTGAAATCTCAGATCACCATTCCCGCCTTCCCTCTCTACCCTGTCCCTCCTCCTACTTCTCTCATTTGTTTACCCTCAGGGTACAGTCAGCCCCTCACGCTGTGCCTTCATGTTGCCACCTGGCCCCGCTCTGCTCTCTGCACTCAACACAGACTGAAGATGTCCTTATCAGTTTTCCACCCCAGCCCAAATATCCATCCATCCATCCACCCCATACGTAGTCTTTCCCCCTTTAGTCCTGCCTGTACCCTCCACAGTCTTCACAGAACCCGCCCCTGTCCTTTCAACGGAGAACCTGCCTATTCTTCTGAGAAACAACAAACACTGCCAGGGAAGAGTCAGAGCTGCAGGTGGCAGCTCCCTATTCATTTGAGGCGCACAGATGCAATGGGAGAGGGCCGAGCAGCTGACATTCCCACGCAGGTGCGCGAGACAGCAACACGGTCTGGCCACAGAGCCGGAAGGGCATCCAGGGAGGGAGCTCTGCAGGGAGGGCCTCCACGTCCTGCCATGTCTGAGGCATTCAGTTCTCTACATTCCAGTTCCTATACTCAGATCCACCATCAACTGTTAGGACCATCAAATCTAGCTTCTCCGAAGGGCCTGCCAACAGCTTATCCACAGAATCACCAGCAAGTATTGTTACAGGAAGGCGGGACTATCTTCTACCCTAGAAATCTCTCTTCTCCTTTCCAGTTAAATGAAAACTTTATGGATTTGAATGTATGGAGTCTGAGATATTTATGACAAGTAGATTTAGTTACCCTAAAGGAGACTAAATGATGAGCTTGTGCAAACAAGTGTTTTTAATGAGGTGCTGTAAGGCATAAATAATGTAGCCGCGTGAGCAAACTGGGCACTCACATTGCTGGTGTGTTTTTGCTGCTGACACTGACAGGGAAGGCACCAGTCCTGCCCAGGATGGTTTCTCTGTGATGTCTGCAAATGAACCAGTGAGCTAGAAGAAGGTTCCTGCAGCATCTCCTGACTCAGCTGCACCTGTCCACCTGCCAGCCTCATGCCGTAGAGCTAGAATTCATGCTAACCGTACAAGCAGTTGGCATCTGTACTTTATACCAAAAACTCTAAGAAAACTGCCATGTAGAGGTTGGCCTAAGGTATGTTCTCACCTTACCAGACTCATTCTGGCCCATTCATCCTGCGTGCCCTTCCTCCATCTTCCCCCACCCTCCACCAATACTGGCAGGTTCTTGAGTGTGGCTTTAAGTTCTCATAACAGCCTATCTTTCCTTACTGGCTCATAACACTGTTCCTAACTATATGCTCTATTTCGGTAATTACGCCATTACTGTCTGTCTCTCACACTGGAATGTAAGCTGCCTAGGGACGAGGTTTGCATATGCTGAGGTCTTTTTAACAATAAAACATCTAATAGTCCTTGGCACATGGGAGGATCTTAATAAATATTTTTAATAAATGCTTAAATATGTTGATGGTAATTAATGAAGGCTATTAAGGATGCAGACACAGATATAGGCCAGGTAAAAAAGCATGGCCCTCCCATGGAGACACACTATGTAAGCAAGCCATTACCTTCTCTAATGATGTTAGATCAAGATGGCTAAGGAAAAAGACACCCATGGATTATAAGTGATGCAAAATTCATTCTTAGAGACTGTTTCGTACAAATGCATCAGAAACCAAGGCTTTTCCCCAATTAGTAATAAGAGCTCTAAAACAAGTAGTGGACATCCCCGCACCACCCCTGGGAGAATAAGAGATGCCCAGAGGCAGGTCCCCAGGAACCAGGAGGATTGGAGCTGAAGATCCTTTCCCAGGCCACTGTGGCTAAAGATGAACTCTACCTTCCAAAGGAGAAGAAACTAATAGCAGGGTCTCTCTACCTATAATTACTAGTTGCACATAATTGTGTAGGATGAGTATTTTCATCATAGAGGAAGAGATGTAGTGATTCTCAACATATTCTTTGTACATGTAAAATCCTGAGTTGATGGAGCCCTCTAGATACCATTTTATAGCAATGCCAGACCGACTGGGTCTTATTTGGCTTTTAAAGTCAAGTTTCTGGTAGACAAACCAACCAAACAGCCCCACTGGAGAATTTGATCTTAAAAAAGTTTATTTTTCTCTGAGTGTGCTTCATATTACACTAGAACCAATTACGAATGTTTAAAATAGCTAACCTATTAAAAATGTGTTTGACGCTTTTATATGTAAAAGCATTTTCAAAAACAATAATAATAATGTTAATAAATGGAGTATCAGATTTGCCGAGGTGGATTACTGAGTGGCTGAAAAATCTGTTCGCAGAAGATGTTGGTTAACACGTCCCTCTGGCCTGGAGGGCACTGGAATCAGGCCATTCTTGGCCTGAATTTAGTCAACATTTTTAGCCGTGATTTGGATGAAGATATTTGAGACATGTTTATCAAAACTGCAGCTGCTATAAGACTCAGAGGAAAGGATAATAGCTTTACAATCCTGGCCGTGTTACTTAATCCACTGGACTCTTCATTTCCCGGCCTACAAAATGGGACCATGGCTTCTGTCCCTTAGGGTCAGCATGAAGAATGAATGAGTCAAAGGTATAGAGAAAGTAAACCAGTCAAGTTAGTCATCTTCTTTTACACAAAGAGTAATAGAATCAGAATTTTTAAAAAAACTCAATCTTAAAAATGAGCTAAAGCTAATTATTGTATCATGATAAAAGGGGAATCCTGCGTTTAGCTTTTAAAAAATAACTCTAGATAAAGACCCACACGAAAACAGTGACACACACACACACACATCTGAAATGAACAACAAACCACCAAATCAAAAAGCAAATTTTTAACAATATCACCAAATCATGTTCTTCCAAAACTTAATAATGTCATTTGCAGACTCTTGATTAAGGCTTTGCCAGACTAGTCATCAATCCTATTGATTAAAGAAGGTGGCCTATTTGACAGCTTTAGTACAAAGATTTCCGACTTTGGGAATGTATACACATTATTGCAAATGTATTCCACTGTGTTCTACTTTGCAATCATTTATTTAAAATAATTTGAGTTGCTATCAGAGTAAACCTGCATATGAACAAAAAATTACTAGAAAACCACAAAACTGGAGAGAGATTTGACTTGGGCTCCATTCCTGAAATGGAGCTCAAGAAGTTTTCATTGGCTGTAGCTCAGTCGGAGCCAAAGGCCACCAGGCCACTGAAGTCCTGAACCAGCACTCTTTCTAGACTCAGATGGCCAAACACTCCCCTTCTCCCCAGATCACAAGGTGACTCTCCCCTTCATAAAAACAATCACATAACATTAAGATCACAACTAATTTCATTTCATTCACTTAATCTCTTTTAAAAAATGGCTGGCTATTTTCTTTTTCAGATGACATTTTGTGTCACATACCTCCCTAGAGCATGGCTGCACTAGGGAAAGAATCAACCATGCTTCAGGTACCTGATGTCAGTGGCTTCACGCCTGGGTCTGGCTCTGGGCTCTGAGGATTTCTGGCTACTAAGGTGGTTCTGGTTTCCAATGTTCCCTCATGGAGCATGCTGGTGACCTGAAATTCTGTGATTTCTTTTAAAACAACAAAGGTCAGGCTATGAAGAAGGTGGGGAATGGGTCTGACTGCCCTTGCTGGAAGACCAGCACTGGTCTCTGAGATAGTGAATAATGGGGAAGAAGCTAGCCAGGAACTGGGACATGTGAGTCTCATCCTAAGTTCTGATCTTGGGCAAATTTCTGAACTCATTAAGACTTCATAATCTCATCTGTAAAGCAAGGGGCTGCAGTTAAATCATATTACAACTTTCTCTAGCTCTAAAATTCAGTAATCTGTTAACTGCCTTGGCACACAGGCAGATTGGCTTTTGGGGAATTTGTGGACACCACCTGCCTCCCAAATGTGCCAGAAATGAGTTTAAAAGCATGAATGTTCAAGACTCACAGGGTTGGCAGAGAAGCTCTACAGCTTCTAAAAACGTCTCCTATCTTTCCTCATTATCTGATTCGCAGAACCTAATTTAATGGTGAAATTCCAGAAAAGCATGCCAGAACCTCTGACTGTGACATGAAAGGTGGTCAGCTTGGGCCTGGGATTCAGTTATGAATGACTTGCCATATGCTCAAGCACTCTGTCACTGGCCACCAGCTGTTTAAACATTACCCCAAGGCACAGGAGAGGTACTAGGAACAAACCATCAACAATACAACAAAACAAAAATACCAATTTATGCAAAGCTTCTTAGACACAACTGCTGCCGCTAAGGAACAATTATCACTTCAAACGTGGTATTTTAGGACCAACGTTGTAGGTCAAAAATAGTGACATACCAACCGTTTAATATAGATAAACATATACAAACACGCCTGATGGTCAAGGAGGTAATCTGAGGTCTCTGAGGAAGACCTGAGTGCAGGGACCAGAAAGAAAATGGATGACAGTCCAAATGCAAAGCCACCCAGGTGAAGACGAAATGGTCCTTACATAAAAAATGACAGTTATGGACATACTAGAGTTGGGTCAGGGTTCTTAAGGAAAACAGTAAATTATTTCTAGAGTTAACAAACAGCTAAGAGGAAAATAATAAACTCATACAAACCCATCATCTTAAAATAATTCTAGAATCTGACATGTCTGATTTTGAAGCCAACAAAAGGGGCAATAGAGAGATAAAGAGAAACAGTGTCCAGGTGTCAGAGCCCTAGATCTAGCTATGCCTGAAACCAGTCATGCCTGGACTTTCTAGATATATGAGTCACTATATTTTTTATTAAACCACAAAGTCATGCACGAATATAGTAGCATCCATTGCCATGGTCTGGTCTCTATGTCCCCCTAAAGTCATGTATTAAAACTCAGTCTTACTGTGATAGTATTGAGAAGTGGAGCCTTTTTGGAAGTTACGAGGGTTCTGCCTGCATGAATGGATTACAGCTGATGGGAACTAATTAAGGCCCCCTTTTCCCCTCCTCCTTTCCACCACAGGAGGACACAAGGTTTGTCCCTGTGGAGGTCACAGCAAGACACTGCTTTGAAGTAGAGAGGGCAGCTCTTACCAGACACTGAACCTGCCAGCCCCTTGGACTTCACAGCCTCCAGAGCTGAGACACAAAAGTTCCTGTTGGTAAACTACCCAGTCTGTGGCATTTTGCTGAGGTAGCACAAACAGACCATGTCAACCATGCCAGACACAAAAGCCTAAGCTGCTGGGCCAAACTGTCTCAGAACATTAAACTGAATCACAGCAGGCAGGACCCATCTCATATCAAGTATTCAGAAAAGCCTAGACTTCTAGTCTGATTAACAAATTCTTAGGGTCAAGGCCCATGTAGCTGAAAGCTGATGCAGATGAATTGCTTGTCTAAGACTCTAGGTACAAGAAAAAAGAATAGTCAAATCAAAAGGAAAAAAAGTTTCTCACATCTATAAATTCAACTAGTATATTACCGTCTAATGAAGAGAAGAGAAAAATCAGGGTACTTCATAATCAGATATTGAGAATATAACAGAGAAGCATACCTTGCCCTCATCGGAGGAAAGCAGCTGGAGACTAGGTGAATTTTGCAAAACCACACAAACCAGGGGCTGAGATGGACTAAACTGATCAAATTGTTATTAGATTAACATTATTAGAATACTGTCATTGTGTTCCAATAATACAAGTATTAGAATAGAATCCAATGTTTCAATTAAGTTTTGCCTCTTTTCTGGGCTGGTTAAACACCTGCTCGTGTGCAGTGCATAAAGTAAGGGCCCATGTGCTCACCTATGTCCCAAGGCTCCTCCCATGAGTTATGCACTCTTAATTGTTCTATTTTTGGCAAATAAAGCTTGATTTTAATTTACTGCCAAATTTATGACATAGGTAAGGGTAAGTTGGGATCAAAAACTATTTTGCTATTTACCATCTATTAGTCATCATTTGAAAATCAGTATTCAATGTTCACCCCATCCATGGCTCTGGGCAAAAAAAAAAAAAAAAAAAATGTGTACTATCCCCATTTGGAATGATGCATTGTGCCATTGTCCTGTGAGCTAATATGAGACTCAGAATCCACTGCCTTACCTGACAAATATGCCTTCAGAATCCAGGCTTGGGCACATTACTTGAAGTACCTGCAGCTTCAGCATAATTTATATGCCTGAGTCCCCGACTATGCTTCAGTATGTGCAGCGTGTGACTTGGCTACAGAAATGAGAGTGGTTCTCTCTCTTCCTTCCTACCTCGTCATCTAATCATTTCTGTGCATTCCTTTTATCCATGGCCATATTATGCACTGAGTGCCCACCCTGTGCCAGGGAACCTGTTAGCTGCTGGGAAGACAGTGATGAATAAGGCACGGTCTTTTAAGTTGTTCAGCTTCTTTGCTACTTATCAGAAAGATCAAATGAAGAGAGAGAAGAGAAAGAATTCTAGCCTGGAGAGGTGTGAGAAAGTATTCTAAAATTACTCCAAAGTAACGCAGAATTGAAATCCACCAGGAAAAAAGAAAAAAACATGCTGATGCTGTGTCTCAAAGATCAATAATACAAACAGTAACAGCTGGTATTTGTTGGGTGCTTATTTTGTGTCTTTCACGTTGGTAAGATTTATCTTATTTAGTCTTCGTTACAACTCTATGGGGTAAGACTACAAATAACCTCTTTCTGGAAATGGAAAAACTGAGGCTAAGGGAAGTTATATCCCATGTCCAAAACAAAAGATCTCAGTACAATGGAGTGGCAGCATAGACCTGACTCCAATACCTAAACCCTTACCTGTTATGCCGTATGGCACAGCTTGGCCCTAAATGTATATCCTGCCAATCTGGGATATATGGTAGGGATAAAAGTGAGGTAAGAAAGGAAAGAAAGAGAAATGGTAAAGCATATCTTCCCCCAAATTAGAAATGAACAGATCGAAATTAATCAGGATTAAGGATGGGGGCCGGAGGTGATCTCTGTTGCCAGTCAAGAGGGGGTATGGTCAAGCTGCAACAGTCAGCTTGCTGGGAAGGGGCAAGTTCTGCTCCAAGTAGACTACAGTGAGCAGCCTTCCCCTCCATTTCTGGCCAAACTGACCAGGATTTCCCTCCTCACACAGAGACTCAGGAGCTGACCAGGTCTCCACGAGGCCACCAGTTCCAGCAGAGTAAAAAGTCTCATCAACTGCTCATTAGTGCACCCCTGCAACACAAGCATATTTTTACCAACCAAGAACAAAGTTAGGAGAGCAAAGAAAAGAGGGAAAATGAGACAACACATTTGGCCAAGGCCAGAAAGGCCCTAACTGCCTCCCAACTTCTGTTGGAGTTTTGGTATCTTGTTCACTGGTGACAACTCAGGAATGCGCCCTAAATTGCACAATGCTACTCAAGGGACGCCTGTAGGCAGAGAGATAATTACTGGCACACATTAGTGAGAGCAATCACAGCCAACTCAGACCCGCACTCAAAATGGCCTTTTGTTCACAGACTGATAGTTATTTCTCGGTTTCTAAGAAACCAAATAAAATTAAGATTTCCCATTAATAACAAAACAATATTTTACAATCCCCCTTCCCTCTCAGAGACCCATCAGTGACTGCATCTGATCAAAGCTGAATTATTAAATGTCTGTAGGTTAATCCTGTAACTCTCAAGGGCCCAGAGTTTGTAATTTCCCTGAAAAAAACAGACACAATCTACACCGTGAAAAATTTAATTGCACTTTAATTACCAGTTAAGCTGAATAGCATGAGATATGGGTGCCTTCAATTTTTAATAGTCATTATGATTCCAAGAGAATTTTGAAGAGAAATAATTGAATCTTTGGGGAGTATTCTCTTCTTCTGACACTGCCAAAATCAAAATGAGAACAGAAAAAAATGTTAAGGGTGATTCAAATTCTTCCAGATCATAACCCAGGACGGCCCCTAGCAATAATAAACTGGCCATTCCCAGGCAGCTGCACTGCACATTTTCATGATATGCTAATAGAGAAACGGGTTTCCTGCAGTTGAGTTCTGGTACATTAAACAGATAAAGGCTGTTGGCTGGGGTGTTTCTTTTCTTTTTAAAAACTAGATCTAAAAATGCTGTAGTTGTTTCTTTGTTACTCGGAGTTAGTCACCAATCTGGACGTGTGCCTACCATCCACCCACCCCAAACACACGCATAGACACACATACCTCCCACCTGCTTCCATGATGTTTCAAAATATCATTTCAAAAGGGAAAAGGAAAAAGGTAACACACAATCACAAAAATCTCTCAGAAAAGTGGAAATTAGTAGGTCTTGGTGAGAATTCCAAAGGATATAAATTTAGACTTCAAACACTTTATCAGAGAACCAATTGATTCAGGAAGGAAGAGCAACCCTTCAGAGGGCTGGCGTGGGAGAGGAGATGGGGAACCCAGGAAACTGCCCACTTCTCCCTTCCCTCAAGTATGTGCTGGCCTTCTATGCTTACTAAGGTTGCTGAGGTTTGGGGAGGGGAGTGTGTGTCTCCACCGAGACTGCAGCAGATCTCCGCCTCTTCTTACACTGTCCCAACCCAGAACAGGTCATTTTATAGGTATTTGGGAGCAAACAGCAAACTAGAGACATCTCTTTTGCAGCCACTCATGGTGAAACCAGGGAGAGACAACTCTAGGTTCTAGGGTGCCCTGTTCAGAAAAATCACTCAGAGACACAGAGAAACAGTAGGGGACTCCAGGAGCTAAGGAGGAGGTTAGGAGCAGTGGAAGACCAGCACAGAAGATGAGTGCCAGGGTGTGGAAACAGGACAGCCAGTCCTCCAGCAGGAAAGGGTAGAGACAGAGCTGTCCTGCAGTGTTTTTTGGGTACCTGATACTTTTTTGGGACTTGGGTACTTATCAGAGCTACCTTGGGAGAGCTAAAGCAAGTGAATGATCATGAACAAGTCCAGTGGCTGTCATTCAGTCACAGGGTGGGGTAGAACTCTCATCATTTGGCTATTATCAGGGTGCCGCCATTGTAGGAGGGATGCGAGAAGGAATAGCCCACAGGGTCTTAGTATAAGTATGATTCTGGTGCATCTGCTGAGCTAGACAGCCACTCATGAAGAGACCTTGGTGGATTCTACACCCCAGGGAAAGCCACTGTGCCCAATGGGCACTGTTTGGAAAGGTTGAGGCTTATCTCTTAAGTAGGCCGACAAAAGCTTCAGGCTCCCAACCCTGCTAGAATTGAAGGCAAATAAATCAGGAAGATGGGACTGGGTCTCCTCAGCAATTAGACAGTGGCTTCTGGCCCCCATCATACAGCAGAATTAGTGGCATGATTAGAGTCTCCTAACTCCAGAATGCTATCTGTTGTCCAGGCAATATATTGCTTTCTCTATATATATTCCTTTTTTCAATATTTTGCTTTTTACTTTTGTTATCATATTTTTTTCCCCATATGCCAGAAGTGGTGGGTTCAAAGCAAGCCCTGGCCAAAAACTGTAGAAAAAAAATAAAATTATGTAACAGGAATAAGTAGGCCTTATCCCAGAGACACAAGGTTGGTTTAACATACAGAAATCCATAAATGTAATTCACCATATAAGTAGAAGCAAAACCAAAAGCCATGTGATCCTCTCTATAGATGCAGAGAAAGCATTTGACAAAATTCAGCATCCTTTTCTAACAAGAATACTTAAGAAAATAGGCACAGATGGCATATTTCTTAAACTGATAGCCACCTATGACAAGCTCACAGCCAATATCATACTGAATTGAGTAAAACTAAAAACATTTCCACTTAGATCTGGAACCAGACAAGGATAGCTACAATTTCATCACTACCATTGAACATAGTTCTGGAAATTTTAGCCAAGACAATCAAGCAAAGGAAGGATAGGATATTAAGGGCTTCCAACCAGGGACAGAGGAGGTCAAACTCTCACTCTCTGGTGATAATATGATCTTATACTTAGAAAACCCCAGAGGCTAAACCACAAGACTCCTGGAAGTGATAAAGATATATAGTAGTGTCTCCGGGTAAAATCAATATCAACAAATCAGTAGGCTTTGTATATGCCAATAACAGCCAAGATGAGAACCAAATCAAGGACACAATACCCTTCACAGCAGCTTCAAATAAAATGAAATACCTAGGAGTATACCTAACAAAAGAGATGAAGGACGTCTACAAAGCAAATTATGAAACCCTAAGAAAAGAAACAGCAGAAGACATTCATAAATGGAAGAACATACTGTGCTCTCGGTTGGGAAGAATCAACATAAAATATCTATACTACTCAAAGCAATGTACAGATCTAAGGCAATACCCATTAAAATACCAACATCATGCTTTGAAGATCTGGAAAAAATAGTTCTTTGTTTTGTATGAAACCAGAAAAAAACCTGGACAATGCAATTCTTAGTAATAAAAACAAAGCCAGAGGTATCACTCTACCAGACTTTAAGTTATATTACAAGTCCACAGTCATCAAAACAGCATGGTACTAGTACAAAAATAGAGACACAGACATTTGAAACAGAATAGAAAACCAAGAGATAAAACCAGTCTCTTATCACCATCTGATCTCTGATAAAACAAAAGCATACAATGGAGAAAAGAATCCCTATTCAATAAACGGTGCTGAGAGAACTGGATAACCACATGTAAAAGACTGAAACTGGGTCCGTACCTTTCACCACTTACAAAACCTGACTCAAGATGGATAAAAGATTTAAATCTAAAAAATGAAAAGATAAAAGTCCTAGAAAAAAACATGGGAAAAACTTTTCTAGATGTCAGCCTGAGGAAAGATTTTATGAAGACAACTTCAGTGATGATTGCAACAGTAACAAAAATAAACAAACGGGATTTAATTAAGCTGAAAATCTTCTGGACAGCTATGTACACAACAATTAAAGCAAAAAGACAACCTTCAGAATGGGAAAAGATATTTGCATGTTACGACTCTGACAAAGGGTTGATAACTAGAATCTACACTGAACTCAAATTAATGAATAAAAAAAGAGCTAACAATCCCAACTATTACTGGGCAAGAGACATGAACAGAACCTTCTCTGAAAAAGACAGACAAATGGCCTGAAAACATGAAAAAAGTTCATCATCCTTAATTACCATAGAAATGCAAATCAAAACTACCCTAAAAGAGATCACCTAACCCCAGTGAGAATAACCCCCATCACAAAGTCCCAAAGCTGCAGATGTTGGTGTGGATGTGGAAAGAAGGGAACACTTCAAATAATACAGCCTCTCTGGAAAGAAGTATGGAGAATCCTCAAAGAACTCAAAACAGACCTTCCATTTGATACTGCATTCCCATTACTAGACATCTACCCTGAAGGAAAAAAAAAATATTTTTATCATAGGGACATTTGTATTAGATTCTTCATCATAGCTCAATTTATAATCATCTAGACATAGAAACAACCTAAATACCCATTAAGCCAAGAATGGATTAACAAGCTGTGGAAGTATCATGGAATACTATGCAGTCGTAACAAAGAAGGAGACCGTCCATCTTTTGCATTAGCCTGTATGGAGTTGAAGCACATTCTTTTTTTTTTTTTTTTGAGACAGAGCCTCAAGCTATCCCCCTGGGTAGAGTGCCATGGCATCACAGCTCATAGCAACCTCTAACTCCTGGGCTCAAGCGAGTTTCCTGCCTCCGCCTCCCAAGTAGCTAGGACCACAGGTGCCCGCCACAAGGCCTGGCCATTTTTT
>CAUYQV010195042.1:0-52380 GCA_963574575.1 Galagoides demidoff
ATCTCCATTTGCATTTCTCTCGTTACTCTGGACGTGAACATGTTATGGGTTATTTCTATTTATTCCTAATAAATTGTTTTTCTTTTCCTTTTGCCAGTTTTCTGTTGGGTGTTTGCTTTATTTTCCCAATTAATTAATTAACTTTATTTTTTGTTTTATTTATTTAGTTAGTTATTCTTTGAGACAGAGTCTCACTCTGTTGCCCTGCGTAGAGTGCTGTAGCATCACAGCTCACAGCAACCTCAAACTCATGGGCTCAAGTGATCCTCATGTCTCAGTTTTTCATTTTTTTTTCTTTTAGTAGAGACAGGGTCTCACTTTTTCTCAGGCTGGTCTCAAACTCATAAACTCAAGCGATCCACCCACTTCGGCCTCCCAGTGGGAGCCACCAAGCCCAGCCAGGGATGTTTGCTTTTTTTCTTTTAGATTTACATACTTTTTTTGACACATGAAAAATATCAATCTTTGTCCTATACATGTCCCGGTTTGTTCCTTGACTTTTCTTTTTTTTTTTTTTTAAATAGATTTTATTATTTGGAGCAGTTTTAGGTTTGTAGCAAATTTAAATGGAAGATACCGCGTTCCAATGTGGCCCCCCACACACACATGCACGGCCTTCCCCATCCATCACATGTCCCCTCCAGGGAGGTGCCTTTAGAACCGTCTGTGAACTGACAATGTCACATCCTTGTCACCGGGACTCTGCAGTTTACATGAGGCCGCCCCTTGGCTCTACACATTCTGTGGGTTTGGTGTAGCATATAATGACAAGGGCTGACACTGTGGCGTCACACTGGGTAGGGTCACTGTGCTCCACCTGTTCACTCTGCCCTCCCCACCCTCCCCAACCTCTGCCTCTTTCAGAGTCACAGCTGGAGTCTCCCAGTGTGTGGCCTGTCAGACTGGCTCCTTTCACCTGGTCACAGCGTGTGGCCTGCCCTCTGTGTCCTCATAGCCAGACAGCTTGCTTTAAAATTTTTTTTTAAGGATGAATAATATTCCATTGTTTGGATATACCACAGTTTATGTAAATTTCCTTATCCATTTACTACCAGAGGACATCTCCACAGCTTCCGAGTTTTGGCAATTATGAGGGACACTTAGGGGTGGCACTATGTCCAGGCTCCTGCCCATCCCTCTCTCCATCACGCCACACACACCCAGCAACACCCCCAACACCTCCCAGCTCACCCTGTGGGGCAGGCCAAGGTTTCCAGGAAGAGACTGCCTGGGGACAGTCACAGACAGAAGGGCCCTGCCTACTGCTGCGGCCAGACAAGACTGGTCCCCTGGAGGGGAAAGTCTTTGAAATTTCAAACCAGGAGAGTCCTGGAGAGAAAGCCTAGCACACAGCCTCCCCCAGGCCCTGGCCTCTGGGCAAGAGTCTGCTCAAACCCTCTCACAACTCCTGAGGGGCAAATTATTTGCATTAATTAATTGATTGATTCATTAATTCAAGACCCTGTGCTTGGGACCTACAGCTGGGTTTCCATCAGCTTTTTGTTCAGCTGACTCAAAAGGCTCAGAGTGGAGACAAGCAAGAGCAAATTTAGGGGCCTGGACATTTTAAATAATGTTAGAATCTGGCCCCAGTGTCCCTTAGACTTGAGAATCACAACTCAGTATGTCCGATGGGTTCTTCCTCCCTTCTCAAGCTTTTCTGAAAACAGATACTTCCTGCATGTATCGGTTATTTATGGCAAGTAACAAATATCCCCCAAACTTAGCAGCTTAAAACAACCTTTTGTTTGCTCTCAGTTCTTCCTTCAGTTTGGATGAGGCTGGGACAGGCTGTTCTGCTGGGCTCTCTGGGGCCGGCTCAGGTGGCCCCACTGGGGTTGGAGAGTCTGCCACAGCCCCTCGTCACAGGTGCAGGGGCCTCCAGTGCTGTCACATGTCTCTCTCATGACCATGTCTCTCTTGCCTGCTCTGTCCAGAGTGCAGAGGCTGCTGGGCTTCTTGAGGCCCAGGCTCTAGACCTCAGTTCACATCACTGAGCCACATTCTACAGGTCAAAGTGAGCCCCACCTAGATTCAGGGTGGGGAGACAGATGCCACTCTTGATAAGACAAGCTGCAAAGAATCTGAGGCCATTTTCAATCTACAACTCTGCTTCTGACGCTGCCTGTTTTACTGTGGCAGAGAACGAACTTAATCTTTGTTTTGCTGTAATATCACTGACTCCTCTCTTTCATTTTTACTTTTGCATGTTGGTGACCCTCAGAAAATGACAACAGCTGAGGAATGCTACATTTCTTAAAGCCGAACATCTCCTACTTCTACCTATAAGACGTTTTTAACTGAATAGCATCTTGGGAGTTATTGCCTGAATAACCCATCCCTTTAATTTTAATGCACCACACATAACAATTTTATGAATAACTCAAATTATTTGTAGCATATATGAATATTCTTTTTTATTAAATCATAGCTGTGTACATTAATGTGAATATTCTTAAAATCAAATTGCTTTACATTTATGAGAATGAAAAATTTTAAACTGTACATATTTTCATTTTCCTCAGACTTTGTTTCCTTTAGAATTTTTTTTTCTATGACTTTAAAATGCCAAGACATTTCACATTGTCATTAATGGCTGTGTGTGCCGGACCAGGGCTAGGGCTGGGAGTGCACCCCAACCCACGTCAGTCAGTCTGGGGGAAACAGACACACAGACCTCCTGGGCCACATGGGGGGCTGCAAGACGGACCCCAAAGACCCAGAGAGCACTGAGGCCTCCATCCACCCAGCTGCACCTTGAACCTGTGGAAAGAAACCCGGCTGTAGGTCCCAAGCACAGGGTCTTGAATTAATGAATCAATCAATTAATTAATGCAAATAATTTGCCCCTCAGGAGTTATGAGAGGGTTTGAGCAGACTCTTGCCCAGAGGCCAGGGCCTGGGGGAGGCTGTGTGCTAGGCTTTCTCTCCAGGACTCTCCTGGTTTGAAATTTCAAAGACTTTCCCCTCCAGGGGACCAGTCTTGTCTGGCTGTAGCAGCAGGCAGGGCCCTTCTGTATGTGACTGCCCCGAGCAAGTCTCTTCCTGGAAACCTTGGCCTGCCCCACAGGGTGAGCTGGGAGATGTTGGGGGTGTTGCTGGGTGTGTGTGGCGTGATGGTGAGAAGGATGGGGAGGAGCCTGGACATAATGCCACCCTTCGCTGGGGCCAGCCTGGCAGGAAGGGGGCTGAGTTCAGGCTCTCTTGGCTACTAAAGGCCCCATCAGGCATGAACATCTTGTGAAAGGGGCACAGAGTGGTGTGGGAAGGCCATCCTCTGTTCATGTAACAATGACATCTCGCTGCAGTGCGGTCAGGGCCCACATCGGAAGACGTCGGCTGGCTGCAGCTCTTGGGAGGCCTCACGCCGTGATGTGTCTGCCCACCTGCCTGGCCACTATTGGCTTTGAGGCTCTGCTTCCTCCCAGACCCTGGTGGAATCCTCAGGCCCAGTGTGGTTCCAGAAGCAGCATAGCATGCTCAAAGGCCAGACTTCCCTTTTGAGGCAGTTCCAGGTTAGAGGGTGGTGCTCTGCCACCCAAGTGAGCTTCATTTAGAGACCTGGTGCCCATCTGAGGCAGAGGAGGCTCTAGATTGCCTGCTCCTGACTTTCAGGTTCTGAGATCAAACCTGAAGGCAGGGTAAGGTGCAGCTGTGTCTCTGCAGGGTGCTGGAGTTGGGTCCAGCACTGAGTCTCACTGTTACTCTGATTTTGTTTGCGCAGACATTGCTAATCGTCTTGATCTTGAGAGAGAGGTATAACCTGTGGTGGGGCTAAATCAATGTCATACAATATTTTGCAATAACAAATTCATGAAATTTTTTTAAAAGGCAGAGTAAGTAGGGTTTTGTTGCTGAACTTCAGATTTTAAGGCTATAAAATTTGCTGGTGAGAATATGGCTTCTATTCTCAGCTCTGCCACCTGCTGGCTGTGTGACCTTGGGCAAGTTGCTTAACTTCTCTGGGCCTCAGCATTTACTTCAGTACAAAGGAGGTAATACCACTACTCATTTCATAGGATTTTTAGGAGGATTTTATGCAATAAAACATGTGAGAAGGCCTTAACCTAGGGCCAGGCCCATAGTCTTTTAATAAATATATGTCATTATTATTAGTAGTAGTACTAATAATCTAGATATTTCCTTACTGAACCGTAAAATGAGCCAGTATTTTTTCAGGGGCATAATAAATCAGTTTAAATCAAAGCAGAAGCCATACTCTATCTAAAATTGTCACAAAGCAGCTTCCTTAGTAAACCCTGAGGACCAAGCTCTAAGCTGAGCATGGCCCTGTTATTCCTTCTACACAAAGTCTTTTCTTATGCTCAGTTTATTAATAAGGAAAAAAAGGCTCAGAGACGCTTGGTCACTTGCCTGAGCTTCCACAGCAAAGACCCACAGCTGGTGCAACCTCTTCTGTCATTATAAGGACCTGCTACATCTACTGAAGCAGAGTAGAACCTGATGACAGGGCTTCCCCATCCAAACTGAACGTCTGTGCACAGCTAATAGTGGGGTACGCACACTCGGGCACCCACAGGTGGTCACGGGGAGCCTGCCATGGGAAGGCCTGGTCAGTGTACTTACCTGTCCCTGGCTCCCCCACGCCCCTGTCCTGCCCTGGTCAGCACAGCAGGGAGGCATGTGGCCCTCATACGACCTGCTCCCCCAGCTCCCCACCCAGCTCGGACGCTGGCCTGCGGCTCCCAGACAGCAACAGCCTCCTGCAGACCCCGCGCTGGGATGAGCCGCAGCGGGTGTGCGCCCTGGAGCAGATCTGCGGCGTGTTCCGGGTGGACCTGGGCCACATGCGGTCCCTGCGCCTGTTCTTCAGGTAAGAAGCATCTCTTGGTGTGGCCTGGAAGTCGGCCTGCATGACTCTTCCTGGCTGTCAGGGCTTCATGCCCTGCCCTGTGCGCTGAGGCAGGGTCCTGGCTGCTTTGGCCAGTGCCAGGCTTCCTGACATCCACATCCTGCTATCAACCCTGACTCGCAGGGTTCTCGCTGTGGCAACCTCGCAGGAACCAGGTCAGGGTGAGCTACCTTCAGGGGGACAGTAGCCAGCCCTTGCTGGGACCCCAGAAGGGCGCTCGCTACTCAGCCTCACGTGCTCAGACCAGGCCAGGGTTTTCTGGATGGAAGTGCCTTTCATAATGGGTGGACAGTGCTAGAGTCCTGCCATCAGGGTGGCCCAGCCACAGACCGCACCAGCAAGAAGCCTGTGTAGGCACATCCAGACCCAGAGCCAGTCCCAGCCTCTCACCTGAGGGCTGGCAGCACTGATGACAGTGAGTTTCTGGCAGCCACCGCCCCCCCAGAGCCAGCTACCGCCCCCCCAGAGCCAGCCACCCACTGTGAAGGACACACCTGCTCCCAGCAGGTTCTCCTAGCACCCACCCACTGCATTCACAGAGCTCCTGGACAGCGGGTGATGTGGCAGGCAGGCAGTGGTGAGGAGAAAGGGGCTCAGGCAGGTCTCTAGAGAGCGACTCCAGGACTCCCCAGCCCCCTAGGAGGGAGCTGTTCTACCTTTCTTCAGGAAAAGGGGTGAAGGTTTCTGCTTGGCTGTAATAATTCTGTCCCCTCCACTGGGACATACTGTGTCCCGCCCCTGGAGGCAGTGGCCTCTGATTACCACTGGAAATAAAAACCCATATTTATATACTCCTCCGGCTTTCCTCTCCCCTCCCACGGCCCCTCAGCGACGAGGCGTGCACCAGTGGGCAGCTGGTGGTCGCCAGCCGGGAGAGCCAGTACAAGGTCCTGTACTTCCACCACGGGGGCCTGGACAAGCTGGCGGACGTGTTTCAGCAGTGGAAGTACTGCGCCGAGACACACCTCGGGGACCAGGTAGCCCAACGTCCCACCCGGCACACCATGCAGGGGCTCAGCACCTCCCTAGCCGTCTCCTCCTGGGTCCTGTGGCTCCCAGGGTGTGGCCGGCGACGGCTTTCAGTTGTCGGCGGTCACTGGGGGGCTGCAGAGCAGCAACTCTGGGCTTGAAGCGAGTGCCCAGGGCTTCCCATGTAGTCAGTGCCCCACGCTTGAAAAATCCTGTTTTGACAAGACTTCCTGCCATATTTTGCTCAATCTACATACAAATGTAATAAGAGCTCTTTAATTATCTGTTTAAGATACTGTATGTGCTTATTAGAAACGAGCTGACTTTAAAATTCCTTCCTTCCCACAGAGCCTCCTGCCGGCTCCCCTTATTACGGTAGCATGGCTTTTTTTCCCCCTACATTGCACAACCTTTGATTTTTGAATTAAATGTCAGCTGCAGTTTCGCCCTGGATTCGTGACTGCTCGTGGAGACAATCTGACAGGCCGGCTCCCTGCCCGCAGAACAGCGATGCCTTTGTATGTGGCCAATCACATGTAATTTATTGCAGGCTCTCCCGGCAGAGGGAAGTTAGGCCCGTAAGAGGCATTAATTCCGTTTTTTTTTTTTTTGTTTTTTTTTTTTTTGCGGCCAGGATCGGGGCGAGAGTGGGGGTGGCTGTCGCAGTGGGCTGGGGAGAAGGGAGCACCAAAGGGAATCGGATTTTAAGATGAAGGTATTTTCATTTTAATTGCGCCTAATTACGCTTGCCATTTAGGGGTTTGCATGCCCCCCTCCCCTTCTTTCAGAAGAGAGTGAGGCTTTTAAATCCTGGGAAAGGCACTGTTGGCTCCCAGAGCCGTGAGTGTGAGATATTTACCTCTGCCCAGTTTCCCTCCTGTCCGGCAGGTCGCCCCTGAAAAGACATGCATGCATTTCTCCATCCGGCGCCCCAAACTGCCATCCTCTGAGACGCACCCTGAGGAGAGTATGTACAGGAGGCTGGACGTGTCCACCTGGCTTGGCCACCTGAATGAGCTGGGCCAGGTGGAGGAGGAGTACAAGCTTCGCAAGGTGAGGCCCGGCCTTCCAGCCACCTCTCGGGAGGGTCCCATCCCCTGTGTGCAGCTCTGTGCGAACACATCGATAAAGCAATCAAAGCTGCTGCGTTGAGAAAAAACCCTCCCAACCAGGGTCGGGGATCCCGTGTCAGCCTGCATAGAAGGGGCTGCAGCATTTCCAAAACCAGGGATTAGCCCACGACGTGAGAACTACACGTTAATCGGAGTGCCACCCCAGGGGGGGCATTGACATTGAAATGAGCCGGGTTTGTGTCCTGTATGGGAATTGAGGGCCGGTGCTTTCCCCTTGTAAACATGTGCAAATTGCAGAGGTTTGAATCCAGGCAGCACCAAAGCCACCAAAACACACATCTTCTGGGGATTCTTTGGGGGTTCTTTGAGCTGCCCCGTTTTATCCCCTCCCCAACTTCTGCCGCTTCCTCCAGGCCATTTTCTTTGGCGGCATTGATGTGTCAATCCGGGGGGAGGTCTGGCCCTTCCTGCTGCGCTATTACAGCCACGAGTCCACGTCGGAGGAGCGGGAGGCGCTGCGTGTGCAGAAGCGAAGGGAATATTCTGAGATTCAGCAGAAAAGGTAACGGCCGGCATGGCAGGGCCCACCGAGCTACTGGGGGAAATGTCATTTGAAAAGGCAATTTGAGGTGCGATTCAGCGCTGATAATACGTTTCGTGACCCATAGTTTCTTCGAAAATGGGTCTTCCAGGAACGTGAGTGATAGGGTGGGTAAGTGCAGTCATTATGCCAAGCACTTGGGCTCGCAACTGCTGGGCTCGTTAGCTCACATGTCAAGGTTTGTGAATTCTTATTCAAAAGACTTAACTAGGCACTGACATCCCCCAGCTGAAGGCTGGGCTGGGAGTAGGGCCTCAGAGGAATCAGAGTCAGGATGGCCCGTCCCACTTGGACTTCACGAACCTGGGCTGCGGTCAGCTCTTCTCTCTGGGAGGCCGGGTTGGGTGAAGCCCCCATTACCCACTGGCTGTGCCCACCCCACCTCCGGGACCCTGGTATGGGGCCCAGACTTCATTACCCATGGGCCACCACAATTACCTCTCCTCTCTGGGCCGCTGGGGCCTGTGAGGCAGGGTTAATTTGGGGGAAGCCTTGGATAAACACCACCCACCCGCATCAGTGGGGGTCTGCCAGCTACAGCAGGGCCCAGGGGCTAGGGAGAGAAGGCCCCTTCCTGGAGCGGGTGACTCACTGCCGGGCCGGCGCTGTGCCCGCAGGCTGTCCATGACTCCCGAGGAGCACAGGGTGTTCTGGCGCAGCGTGCAGTTCACCGTGGACAAGGACGTGGTCCGGACGGATCGGAGCAACCAGTTCTTCCGAGGGGAAGGCAACCCAAACGTGGAAAGCATGAGGTACTCGGCACCCAGGGCTGGGCCAGCAGCCTACCCTCCCATTTCTCCCCCATCTGCAAGTCCACCAGCCTGGCCTGGCTCCTCTGGGAAGTGGACTGGCCCCGAGGCAGCTTTGCGTGGGGGCTTCCTTCCAGGGCCATCAAGGCAGCAGCAGGGGAGGAGGATAACCCAGTGGCAACTCATGGCTATGGCAATCCAAGGACCAGGCCTGTAGCCACACAGGTTTACCCCCTCCCTGGGGTACCAGCAAGGACCCTCTATCCCCGGGCACCTGCCAAGCCCGTCCTTGGCTGTCTCACACCAGCTGTGGACGAGCCTCCCCATGGGTGGTCTTCCAGTGATCTAGTCTCTCAGGGCCGGAGGCTGGCATCTTTGACGTTCTGTTGCAGCCTGGCAAATAATTGCCCAAAATTAGCAGCTGGTAAAAACATCCCTGCCAGTCTATCTCTTGTCACAGGCAGTTGACCCTTAAGAAAATCAGACCGACATTCTTCCTTACCCCCTGCTCTTGAGGCTCTGGGCCTAGAGAGCCATTAATTGCAGGCCATTACCTTTGCAAAGCAGGGTCTGTGCCTCTGGATCCCAAACTTGGGCTCTTAGGCAGTCGCAGGGCCTCCAGAAACCTGCTGGTCAACGCTGCCTTGCCACCCTCACCCCTACCCCTGAGATCTGCAGACCTGAGTAGCACATCGGGTGAGGCTAAGGAAGGGCAGGGGGTCCTCACCACCCTCTCCTGCCTCCACTGTCCCCCAGGAGGATCTTGCTCAACTACGCCGTGTACAACCCGGCCGTCGGCTACTCCCAGGGGATGTCAGACCTGGTGGCACCCATCCTGGCCGAGGTCCTGGACGAATCGGACACCTTTTGGTGCTTTGTCGGTTTGATGCAAAACACGATCTTTGTTAGCTCTCCCCGGGACGAGGACATGGAGAAACAGCTGGTGAGGCTGGAGGCCAGTGGCCTGTGTGTCCGAGGGCACCTTGAGAGAGCACGCTGCCCCCTCCTCTCACTGACGGGGTCTCCCTGGTGATGTGTGGCTTGGCTGCCACGGGTCAGTGGGCAGGGCCTCTAAGGGTGGCCGGCGCCCCACCTCCCTGCACAGATGACTAGCCAGGCTCCCTGGCAGGGCAAGGAAGGGAAGGCCCAAGCACCCTTGGACCTGAGTCCTCAGGTGTGTCGGGGCTGCTCCTGCAGGCGTCCAGCACAGCTGAGGCTCCTGAGGCCCCAGGGCAGTTCTCATACCCACAGCTGGCCTTCTGGGGGGGGTGCCAAACTGGCACCCCTCACCTCAAGATTGCCCCACAAGGGTCAGCCCTCTGTAGACAGGCAGCACTGAGTGTTGGAGGGGGTGGGGTGAGCTGGTCGTAAAGGGGTCCAGCATGTGGCCCAGGGACCAAGTCAGGGCACTGCACATCCTGGGTGTGTACCAGACACCTGGGTCATGGTCTTCCTCTCTGACCTGGGAGCTGGCAGTGTGAGTGGAAGATACCAGGTGCCTGAGAGTGATGCACAACGTGCCATGACAGATGGCAGGACCCCTGGGCTGGGGCTGGTCCACGGCATGCAGGGTCTGGCTCTGCCTCACTAAGGCTAAGCTGAGCGAGTGCTCCGGGGGCCGACACTGAGTGACCTGGTCTTGCTAAACCAGATGCATTGTGCAGCCTGCATGGAAGGCTAGGAAGGTCCAGGGCCCTTAGGGACCTCTGAGGGCTTAGCAGGGTTGCTGACCACAGCAGAGATTTGAGGGCCGGGAACCGTGAGGTGCAGGCTAGAAGCTGGGGGCACCTTGGCAGTGGCTTTGAATGGGGCATCTGTGAGGGGGACTAGCTGCATGTGTGGCCTTGGCCTTGCTGGGGACCGCAGTGGGGAGAACTGGCCAGTCAGAAGGAAGCCTCACAACCCATTCCTACGAGGGGCCTGGGGCTCTAGCAGCTGTCTTGAGTAGAAAGAGGCCACAGGGTGGTGTATGGCCACTGAGCTGTGCCCTGAGATTCCCCAGGGTGCCCCCAAATACAATCTGACCCCACCTGGCCACAGGCTGACCGCAGCCTGCTCAGTCTGTGTCATCCTGGGTCTGTGTGATGGCAGGTTTCCATGGTACCTGGCGAGGCAATCACAGGGTCTGACGCCATTCACCCCAACAGGCTCATGGCAGCACATGGCCAGGTGACTCATTAACTGCTGGAGACTAATTTTCCAGCGGCTTTGGTGAAGTCAGCACCCTGAGCCAGGGTACTGCCAGAAATAGCCCCAATCTTGTCCTATGTCATTGGGAAGTGACCTCAATCACAGGAATCAAGAATCCTGGGGCTCAGATGCACCCCCTTCCTCCCCTAAATCAGTTCTGGAAGAGGATAATCTTCGTGGTCAGATCAAAAGGGGCTGGACCAGGGGCCACTGGATTATCTGCTCGCCTCCTCAGGAGGGGTGGACACTGGAAATGGCCCCCACGTGTTCACCCATAGGCAGCAGGGCCCTGGGCTGGGGCTGGTCCGCTCTGTGTGGGGCCCGGCCCTGCCTCACCAAGGCCAGACTGAGCAGAGCTTCCAGCTCTGGAGTCTTCCTGGTTGTGGAATGGTCGCTTAGCCAACCGGCCACACCAGGCTGCTGCCTTGCCCAGGGCCGTGACATAGTCCCCAAACAGTCTTAAATGTGGGACAACGTGGCAAGGATGGGGGCGAGCCAAATGTCAAGGGCAGAACGAAATAAGCAGGTGGGGTGGGGGTGGGGAGGAGGAAGCAGGCCCTTGAGGCAGGGGCTGACACGGCTGGCCTTGTCCCCAGCTGTACCTGCGGGAGCTGCTGCGCCTGACGCACCTGCGCTTCTATCAGCACCTGGTCTCGCTGGGCGAGGACGGCCTGCAGATGCTCTTCTGCCACCGCTGGCTCCTGCTGTGCTTCAAGCGGGAGTTCCCAGAGGCCGAGGCGCTACGGATCTGGGAGGCCTGCTGGGCCCACTACCAGGTGAGCCGGGGCGGCGTGGCTGGGACCGCAGTCTCTGACCAACCCTCACCTGCCTGTGCCCACCCCGTGGGAAGGGCCTTGCCCCACCCATCCTAGCCAAGTGTCAGCCCTTTCCAGCATCTGCTTCCAGCCCCACGTGGCTGGCTTCAGACCACAAAGCTTGCCTCCCAGGGAACTGAAATCAATGCAGATTGCCCACCGACTGTGCTCATTACGCCTTTTGGGGCTGAGCTCCCTCGTGTCACAACCAATCAGTGTGAGCAACACCATCGGGGGCCGGAGCAAGGCTATGGCAGCCCAGGACACTGGGCCCACAAGCTGGGGCCACAGCTGCCTGTCCACCCCGGGGGACTGCCCTGCCACGGAAGTCCAGCTCGCTATCACCCTCCTGCATGGGGAAAGGCCCTGAAATCCTGCTTCCCTGACACTTCCCCTCACCGTCCACTGTCATCAGTGTCTGCTGGACAAATCCCCCTACAGCACAGCCCTGCTCTGTCACGTGGCTTTAATGCCCAAATTAGGGAGAAGCTGGTGGTGTTGAAGGGTAGGCAAGTCTCTTTGAATCCATCAGCCTTTTAAAAAAGTAGTATTGATGCATCCAGGGGGTGAGACCTTTTCTGCCAGAGTGGCTCCTGCAGGTGAACCTCACAGAGAGCTGTGGACACCCACCGGCCCAGAGAAATTGGCGTCAGCACGCCTCGTCCTTACTGGGGTCTCGGGGGATTATGTCTGATAAGAGTGAGTCTGAGGAATGTGATGCTGGGGACACAAGTTGTCCCGGGATTTACTCGCCCTGGCCTGGGTTAGCGACAGAACAAAGTGATGCATTGCCCACTTGGATTAAGTGCTCCACGTGGGTGTTCAGGATGCAACGGTGGCCTGGATGGTCCAGAACGCTGGATCACCAAAGAAAAGAAAACTCGTACCTCACTCCGTGTTCTTCCAGCAGCAAATGGGTCACTCTCACCCCTTTATTTTAGGCTGTTACAAGTGAACCCTGAGCATGGCCCCAATGACAGCACTGTTTCTCATGGTGATGATCATTGCTACTCTCTACAGCCAAAGTTTAATGAAATCTAGTAAAAATTATAGGAGGCCCATGTGCTCGTCTCTGATAGCTACTGCTTTCATTAAAGCAAGTGGTTTTCAGATTGTGGGCTAAATGCAGCCACATTTGGTCCCATGATCAGATCAATTATGCTTGGGGAGTGCTAGGATGGTGGTGGGAGGGAGGACAGTTAGCCGGGAGGTGAGCTGGGTGGAAGGGTTGGTCACTGCCAGGCAATGCTTTTAACTTTGCAGTGACCCCTGAGTGAGAAAAGGTCCAATTCTACCTGTTACTGCCGGGAGCCGCATGCCCTGCTCTGTCAGTGTGCTCCTGCTTGTCTCTTGACAAACCGCAAAGTGGTGTCTGGGGCGTGTTCAACCTGAGGTGGGAGGGCAGGCTGACCAGTGGGTGGCAGCCAGAGGCTCTTCCTTGGGGACATATTCCATGACCCACGCCTTCTGCATACACCATCTCTCAAGATCTTCACAAATGACTTCCATGTGAGAACAGACCAGTCCAGAACGGCGGGTCTTTGCCCCCATCGCAAAGACCACCCAAATTGCTGCCTAGAAGAGTCCCAGCAGCCCCCAGGTGCTCGGCTCAGCCATCATCCCCTCTGGATGTTGCAGCAGCCTGGGCATGTAGGTACCCAGACTGGTCCTATTCACAAGTGGGGAAACTGAGGACCAAAGAGGATGGCAGCCTGCCCAGGGCCACCAGCGGCAAGCTGGGCTCTGAACCCAGACACGGCCCTGGGGCCCTCGTCCAGCACCTCTGCACTCAGTCTCCCTCACGAGGCAGGGCCTGGGGTCTGGCCAGAGCCCTTATCTGAACTCACTCCCCCACAGACGGACTACTTCCACCTATTCATCTGCGTGGCCATCGTGGCTATCTATGGGGATGATGTCATTGAGCAGCAGCTGGCCACTGACCAGATGCTCCTGCACTTTGGAAACCTGGCCATGCACATGAATGGAGAGCTGGTTCTCAGGAAGGTGAGCCCCGACGTGTAAGGTCCCACCCCCACCCACGGATCCATGTTATCTCATTTGCATAGCCCCGCTCCACCTGCAGAGGCCACGCCTCCTCACATGCGGTCCCGCCCCCCCACCCCCCTCTGGTGCTTCAGCCCCGCCCCACCCACAGCCCTGCCTGGAAGCTCCTCAGCTAGGCCCAGTGTCAAGACCCCTTGCAGCATCTCTGGCTTGGTGATGTCAACACAGCTGTCCTTGGGCCTTTCAGGGGTGTTATGGCTGATCAGACCCCCCAGCACAGGAGCCTCCCGCTCCACCTGTGGAATGGATGAATTCCTGGGGCTGGTGGATAGGTTCTCTTTAACCTTGGGGGGCAGCTTCTCACCCAAGGCCAGCTGATCCAGGGGACCTGGCGTTCTTGCCACCTCAGACTCTTCCCAGAGATGCTGCTTGTCAGAGTTGTCTGCTGGCCCTCAGGGGCAATGAACAGGGGTCCTGGGGACAATGGGACCACCCACACAGGACGCCTGAAACAGCCTGCAGGGCCTGAGAACAGGGACCCTAGGGCAGAGCTCCAGGGGCTGAGTCAGAGAACGGTTTTGCCAAGGGGCCAGGCGGGGCCTTACTGCCCCTGCAGTTGAGGGCTTCGCGTGTCTTCTTCACCCTGAGCCACATGTGAGTGCCACCCTGGGTCCTCTCGCTGTGGCCACAGGAGACTGAGGCTCCTGCACACTGGTGTTGATGTGGGACGGAGGGCAAAGCCCTGGGGCCTGAGCCTGGGACACAGTGAACCTGCAAGTGTCAGTGGTGGCAACTTCTGAGCTGGGCCACTCCTGTGGGGACCCCTGGCCACCAGGCTCTCCCTCTGCCTCTCCTAACAGGCTTGCTTCTCTCATTCCAGGCGAGAAGTTTGCTCTACCAGTTTCGCCTTCTGCCCCGGATCCCCTGCAGCCTGCATGACCTGTGTAAGCTGTGTGGAACAGGCATGTGGGACAGCGGGTACATGCCAGCCGTGGAGTGTACTGGCCAACACGCTGGCTCGGAGAGCTGTCCCTATGGGGGCACAGTGGAGGTGCCTTCACCCAAGCCCCTGAGAGAATGCATGAAGAGCCCAAAGGCACCCCGGGAAGGCTTCGGTTTCCGCAGATAGGGTGAGCGCCCCACTGTGCAGGGCTGGAGGGGCCCTGCCGAAGGTCCTGGGCATGGAGGGGACAGGTGGAATAGACAGGGGACAGTGGAAATGAGAGGAAATGCCTTTGGGCAATGTGAAGGGAACCTTTTCATAGTAATGACAAAGTCAGAGTCTGGAAGCCACAGCAGCAAGGTCTACCCCACCCTAGATAGGCCAGCCCCAGGGACCCTGGGTCCAGGACGCACAGCTGCTCCATCTGGGGTGCAGGCTGCCTTTGGAGGATTTCAACGTGTCCCAGGAGTTCTTCCCACTTCATGGCAAACACATGGCACTGCCAGGCACCAGGAAGAGCAGAGACAGGAGAAGAAGGCCTCGTTCACCCGCCAGCGCCGAGGGCTGCAGAATGGAGGGGTCTGTTCCAGGCCCAGAGACATCTTTGCAAACCAAACAAATGCACCCACAGTGGTGACATCAGCATGTGTCTGAAGCAGTGTCTGCCCAAAGCAAAGGAAAAGTCCAATTGATTTCAGGATAGAGGAGCATGGGGCTTTTAACACTGCCCCTTTACACGTTCCCTGTGGGTGTCACGTGAAGGGTCCACCTGCTGTGAGGCTGGCCCCAGGCTGCTGGGAAAGAGCAGAATTCTGCTCCCTTAGCCAAGGGTCCTCCATACGTGGTTTTTCAGCATTGTTTAAGGTCATCCTCACCAGATACAGCAACTGACTGGGGGCTAAATGGGTCAAGGTTTGTGTGTGTGTGTGTGTGTGCGTGCGTGCGTACATGTGCCAGATGCCCCGAAGAGAATCTGCTTTGTCCCAGGACATAGTAGTGAATTAACCGACCAGCCAAGATAAAGGCACCTGCAGTCAGACAGACTCTTCACTTCCCGCAGGGCCTGCATGCTCTGTCATGAACATGGGTGTTTTAGAAGTCAGCTTCTCAGGGGGTCAGACACAAGAGCTATTACAGTAAAGTAGCCAGCACTCAGGGCTTTCTGCTTTCTGCGTGGGAAGAAACCACCTCTACGAGGTCCTCCCTCATATCACACTCCTGCATCCAAAACACTATATATCGCTTGCTCCTTCTAGGACGTAGAGATGGACAGACGAAGGCATGTGAACTATGGTGTTAGAGTGCCCAGCTAACTAAAAAGTGTCAAAGCCATTTGCATAGAAAGTCATAAATTGAGTCCCTCCTTGCACCTGCCAGCACGTCTTTCTGGGAGAGAAAAGTTCTTGCCGTGCTGAGAATCATCCTGAGACAGAGATTGAGGGTTTCCTCCTGTTCTCAGCCTTTCCGACTGAAGGGTGGCGCTGCTGGACGGTGCCGCTTTGGAAAGATGTCTATCACCCAGGAAGGGGTGGTGACCATGTGCCAGCCTCCTCCTCCCCAGCTTCTCTTTTCTCCATGGACCTACGCTCTCCAGGAGGCACTTCTCACTCCCGGGGTCCTTCTGTCCAAGAACCTTTTTGGGGAGACTGTTCTGGATCCCCTCAGTGACCAGCTCTTGGGGTTCTGGCCATTACAGTCCAGCACTGGGGGACCTGAGGGCAGCTGTGGGAGTGGACTTCTGGGGAAGGAGGGCTGCCCTTCTGTGTTGCTGCTGACCCTTCCCAGACCCACATCCCATGAACAGGCTATCAGATGCCCACGGCCACATGCCCCAGAACTGAGCGGCCTACATCTGCACTTGAGCTTGCGTGTCAGCGTCTCGGCTGGGCTGGGCTTGCTCTCCCACATCTGCGGCCACCTGGCAGCTTGGTCCCTGCGTGCTGTGGGTCAGAGGTGGAAGTCCGGCTGGTCTGCACACTCCTGCATCCCTCCTGCAGGCTGGTCCTGAGGACACAGAAGCAGAAACAGAAAAGTGCCAGGTCCAGGCCTTGGTGGATACCACACCTGCGCCGTCCCATTGGCGAAAGCAAGCCAGGAGGTCAGACTCAGCATTAAGGGGTGGGGAGATGGACCCTCTGCACAATCCTGTGGCAAAAGTTGAGGATTTGGAGGGGCAAGGGAGTAGGACCATCGTCACCGTCAGGCTGCCACCACTGCCAAGCCTCGGTGCAGGTGACACTGTTCCAGAACTCTCCTTCCCTGGTGAGGCAGAGCATGCCCCTCACCCTGTCCAGCAGGACAGCATTCTTCTTTTTATTTTGTTCTCATTTGTTTCTTTGTAGGGGTTTTCTTTTCTATTCTTTTTTTTGTTTGTTTGTTTTCTTTTGGAGACAGTGTCTTGCTCTGTTGCCCAAGCTGGAGTGCAACGACATCATCACCCCTCACTGAAGCCTTGGCTTCAGCAACCCTCCTGGCTCAGCCTTCTGAGTAGCTGCAGCTACAGGCGCTTCACCACCATGTCCGGCCAATTTTTTTTTTTTTTGGAACAGACAAGTTTTCACTACTGTTGCTCAGGCTGGTCTCAAACTCCTGAGCTCAAGTGATTCTCCTGCCTTGGCTTTCCAAAGTGCTGCGGTCCCAGGTGGGCACCCCATGCATAGCCTATCCCTGTGTGTTACTAGGTGCCTGTGCCTTTGGGTTGCTGTGTCTTGGGAATGGGGGGTGATGCAAACCCACTCACTCTGGAGGGCTGTGGGTGGGTTCTTCTGGACTCCCTGCTGCCACCTTCCTCGCCCCGCACCAGCCCCAAGACCTGACCAATCAGCCGTGTCTTGTGTACCAAATGCACCCCGGTTGCCACACCTGCCTCACACTCCACCCCCCACCCCCACCCCAGGCCGGTGAGATCTGCACCTCTTGGACTGGCTGGGACCTCGAGTGCCCAGACCAGGAATGCAGGGACAGTCCCAGGAAACGCTGCCCAGAGGGATGGGAAACGCCACTCACACCACTCCCTTATCTGGATGCAATTAGAGAAAACCAGCCAAAAACCCTGCGGCAGCTGTTGCCCCGGGATTATTCCCAGCCAGCAAAAGGCATTAGGGTGATAATTCAGTCATTAGACTTCCAGCCTTCCCACCGCCAGGACGTGCAAATAGGGGGTAATCAGCCCTGCACGGCCGTCCTCGGCAACGCGGCTTATTTAACCCATTTTTTAAAATGACACTTAATGTTATTGGCTGTCGTACGTGTGCGCGCATACTTAAAAGTGGACGCGAGGTCTGGCGCCACTGCTGAGATCCATGCTGACAGTGTGGCAGTGTCACTGGGGCCCTGGGGAGAGAGGGTGCCTCGATGTGGGTGTGCAGGCACTGAGAGCAGCGTGGCCGGACTCCTGGTGGGGCTCGGTGCTTGCTCTCTGGGACACCCACAAGGGAGAGACGGCGCTGGGGTCAGGTAAGCCCTCAGTGCTCTTAGCTGGAAGTGGGGAGCCTGCTATCCTCACCAGGGTGCAGAGGGGAATGGCTGCTATTCTGGAAGTTTCTGGCTCAGGTGCCAGCCAGGAAGTCTCAAATTCACAAGAGTCATGGGCCAACTAGAGCGGGAGGGCCACAGCCCACCTTTGTGGGGAGGAGGGTCTGGAGTTGGGGGCAGACAGTTCTGTTAGCGGCCTCGGGTGTGGAAGCCATCAGCAGACAGTGCTGTGTTGTTCCTGAACCGAGGTGTCAAGCAAGGGGTAGGTTTATAAATCCAGGAGGGAGAAGATGTCAACCCCTTGTCCTGTGTTTTCCATGACAGCCCAGTCTGAAGCCCTGTCGTGGCGGAGGACAGCTGGATAGGATGAGGATGCTGGTTCTGGCCTTTCATGGGTGGCCCCTGGGAGTGGAGGTGGTGGCAGGAAATGGGGTGGGGAGCTCAGTTCTGAAAAGCCCCTCTGAGCTACCCTGTCTACTACCTGTTTGGCAGACATAACTCAGAGGGGGAGTCTCCCCTTATCCCTGCTGGGAGTCTGGGGGTGTCAGGGCCCCAGGCCTGGGCTCAGTGAGCAGAAGGAAGTACTTTCCCATGTGTCCGTCCTGTCCAGCAGAGGCCCCCATGGCCTGCTGGGCCTCCCAGGGGTCCTCTGGGAAGCACACTCTTGTGCAAGGATGCCCTTGGGACCAGAGGGGCCAAGACTGGCTTGGCCCATCTCTAGAGTCCTTGGGGGCTGGTTAATCCCCTATCTCCAAGCCAGGCTGCAAGGCTGTCCTTGAAGTGAAAGCCTCTGCCTCAGGGTCTCCAGCTACACCTCTGCCCTCCTGCCCAGGTGTGTGGCCTTTTGCCTCTCCCAGCCTCAGTTCCTCATCTCTAAAGTGAGAATAATGACGCTCTCCAGGCTGCCTCCTGGGACTGCTGTGGGGACTGTGTGTGTGAAAGCTACCATGAGGTTTTTTACTAAGTCCTGGGGACCTCATCTGCCTCTCAGGGAAGAGACCACTGGCCTTAGCCTTCTGCAGCATGGACCACGGGAGGTGGCACACCTGGATCAAAGAGCTCTCCCTGGTTTGAGTTAGCAAGCTCAGTGCTCCCTGCCGCACACTCACCCAGCCGTGTGTCCTCAGCCCAGGGTAAGCCTCTCTGTGCCTCTACTGTAAAATTCACTCCATGCCACTCGCTCCTGCCATGAAGAAAAAGTGACCGTGAAACCCATCCTCAGCAACCCCGTGGACCCAGTGTGCCTGTATGTGCACTAGCAAAGCTCCCCAGGTCCCACACCTGGGCCTTAAAGATCCCTGAGGCCGGTGCTCTGAACAGAGCTGTGGGTTGCAAGCAGCCTGCAGGCACCTGGCCTTTTACCTGTGTTGCATTGAATTTCCAGGTAGGTAGGTAGTAGCATTTCAAGTTCAAAGAGACATCCAGCACAGCACTTTGGGGGGTAAGGAAGTTGCTGTTTAAGAGAAAATGTCATGGAATTCCCAGCATTACCAAGAGATGACTGATGTCTGTGGTAGAGATTTGTTCTCTGTATTGTTTTGTTTTTTAAATGTAGTTGCCTACTGGTCAGGCCCAGGACTGGTCACTGTGACCCCTGCTTGCCGGCTCTCAGACTTCAACTGTAGAGTAAATAAAACAGTACGGTCAAAGGTGTACACGGTATAATACCTCTAGAAGGTCCGACGGGGTTTTCTGGGTCAGAATGTGGCAGGCACTTGTGCTGAGCAGAGAGGGCCCCGTGGAGGAGCAAAGATGGCCCTGCAGACGTGTCCTGCCTGCCTGAGATAGGGGAGGGCAGGGAGCAAATGGGAGATGGTGTGGAGGCCTCCGGGATAGCAGAAGCCCACCCTGGGAGGCCTCGCCAGGCTGGGCCCAGCCATGGAAGATGACGCTTGGCCTGCAGGGGGACAGAGGAAGGGGCGCTGGGAGAGGTACCTGGGAGAATTCATGAAATGGGAAGGGGCTGTTAACCCCTGAGCAACTGAGAGCCCCCGGCTGGCCCCAGTGCCTGGAAACAAAAACAATATTTCATTGGGCCTTAACTGCTAGGGCTCCAGTTTCAGGAAAAGCCTGAGTCTTGCATTTGTGGCCTTTTTAAAGGGGAAAAACAAGGTGAATTTCACCTTGTTAGGGGTAGGAGTTAGAGGGAAAATTCAGGCTTCACCTCTAATGTCCAGGTCATTCTCGGGTTTCCTGGAGCCCTGCAGTGGAGTGGCAACTCCAGCCCTTAATCTAAGCGCCCTTGGGGACTTTGAGCTGTTTTTAACCTTGTGCTGTGCGTTTCCCTCCCTTTTTCTGTGGAGAGTGGAGGGGAGTGTTTTAATTCTCATCTGTACCACTGGGGTCTCGTGTCACCTCCCACCCACCTGGCCTTGGCTTAGACATCTGAAGGCCTCATCACCACCTCTCTGAGTGCCAGGAGCGTCTCTGCCCTAGGCTGGCTGGGCAGGCGCCACAGGGCCAGGCCCCAGAACGCCCAACAGGCTTCTCCCAGGAAAGATGCCTGAGCTGGCACCACGTGCACAGGGGAGGCGTCTGCACCTACACATGGTGGGGGCCTCTGTTTATAGAGATCTCCGTCCATTTGGAAGTGGAAGGTGCTGCTTCCCCATCATGCCTGGGAATCAAGCCCCGGCTCTAACCATGGAGTGTGAAACGCCATGATGACTGGAAGGAGATGAGGGCCTGGGTGCTCAGCAGCTCTGTCCTGTCATCCCTACGGCACAGGGGTGGCAGCAACAGGAAGGGCGTGACTGGCCTAAAGGGTTGGGGGCAACTGAGGGCCTGAGGGGGTCTGAGGCCCATCATGACCCTGCCTGGGGGCACCAGCGGCGCCTGCTCCCGGCAGCTCCCTGGATGTGGCCCAGACAGGTGCAGCATCGCATCCGAGTGCTCGTCTCTGCTCTGCTCCAGTTCTCCCTTGGTCTCATCACCAATGCCCGCGTGTGGGGAAAGCTTGCCTTTTGCGGTGCAGCTGGGCAGTGTGTGCGACACAGCATTTACACACAACCAGCAGCAGGAAGTCCACCCGGGTCTTGTTCACACCGGAGAGAGCGTTCTGCCCACAGCCCTTTCTGACTGGGGTGCTCCCACATCATGCACTCATGCATACATTCCACTAGTACCGTCACACGGAAGGCTCACTCCGGGAAGCAAGGCGGGAGCACATTGGGGTCACTTGGTTTCCAAGCAGACATCCATGGTCACTGCAAAGCCATCCTGCTGGCCCCCAGGTGAGGTAATGGGGACCTGTGTGCCTTTGGGGCCAGCTGGCTCCAGCTTCACATGACCTTAGGTGCCCTCCTTTCTCCACAGATGTGACTCTTCCTCCAAAGACTTGGGTGAGGAAGAAATGTGATTTACCTTATTTTATCTCAACCAAGTAGCATCCCAGTATGACTGCTCAGTCCGGTCGCGATTGTCACCGGTGTCTCTCCTCCACCCACCTGGACACACAATCAGCAGGGGTACAGGGGGTCTCTAGCCTGTCCCTCCTTTGTCACTGAGGTCCCTTTGTCCAAATCCAAAGAATCCCAGTGAGGGCTGGCCCTGCTGCATTTTAGGTTGGGGCTCTGTGCCCAGACACACCTGTGTCTCATCCCCTTGAGGGTCTTCAGCACCCTCACCCCACACACGTGCATGACAGGAAGAGGAAGCCAGCCCCTCCCCCAGGTCGACTATGTGGCCCTCTATTCCCTGCATCCCCCAGGACCTGCAGCCACGTTCACGTCCTCAGCTGACCGGAAGCCACTTGCCCTGACCTCTGGGAAGCATGCAGATTCTGGCATTCTGCCAGTTCAGAAACGATGGCTCCTCCTTAATCCACCTCCCCTGCCTCTGGTCCTCCTTTCTCTGCATCTCAGGAGAGCAACCGGATCTCCAGGCCCCTGGGGTGTGTACCATGTAATTTAGACAAAGTGGTTTGAAAATATGCCATTCAGTTTTTGAATAGGAAAATAAGTCTGCCTCGACAGGTCAGACGCCATCAGCTCCTCAACACCGCACAAAAGGTGCTTGATGTTTTGAGTAGTTAGCGAGGTTTGATATTTCAGTGCTGAAGTGAGGATGCTGTGACAGGGGTCCAGTGCCATGGGCTGGTGCAGCAGCCAGCTCCTCAGGGAACAGAAGCAGTTTCAAAACCCCATCAGCAATGAGGGGCGTGTGTTGATCGACAAAACGGGAAGCCTTCTCCAAGGCCCAGACATGACGTTTACTGACAAAATTCACTGATTCTTGGCCAACAATAGAAACAGACAGTGAGAGTCTTAGTGGCTACAAGTCAATGGTGAGTTTGTCTTTTATGTATTTATTTTTCTGAGGCAGAGTCTTACTTCGTTGAGACTAACTTTATTGCCGTGGTGTCATGCATAGCTGAAAGCCACCTCAAACTCCTGGGCACACAAGATCCTCCTGCCTCAGCCTCCCAAGTGGCTGGGACTACAGCACCATACAGCTGATGAGAGTTATTAGCCACCATACTCAGCTAGTTTTTCTGTTTTTAGTACAGATGGGGTCTTGCTCTTGCTCAGGCTGGTCTCAAACTCCTGAGCTCAAGTAATCCACCTACCTCGGCCTCCCAGAGTGAAATGGTGAATCTTAAAAATATAATAGTAGCATATGGCAATGGGCGAGGGTCAGGAAGTCCTTGTAGACTGGGAGATCAGAGCTTTGGTCAGGTTCACTGGAGAGCTGTGGCCAGTGTCTGGACACCAGCTACGGGGGACAGAAGATTCTGAGAGAGGCCCCAGTGTGAACAAAAAATCTTAAAAGCCCGAAGGATGGGGACTTATTTAAAATAAAGACTGAAGCATAATAACTCCCAGCAGGGTTGATAATATTTCTGGCGGGCACAACTGGGCAAAGGCACTAGTGGTCACATGAGGTGCTGCCAATGGGCATCAGGAGAGCCACTATAGGTCACTGACCTCCTGGTGGCCCGTCCTATCAGCTTTTCAGAGCCCTGGGGTTCTGAGTGTAGGGTTAGGGTACCCAGCTGGTGACTCTGTCCCAGGATATAGAGGGTCCACAAGCACAGGGGTGGAGGGGGAGCGCGCTGGGGTGGGAAGCTCAGCCCCTCTGTTTAAGGAAACCCAGGCCCACTTGCCAAACAACGAAACAAACACAAAAACAACCAGGAGCTCGTATTTTAGGGTGGGTGGGTAGCAGATGGGGCCACCCTGAGCGGTTCCAGGTATCTAGCCTCCACCCTCTATTCTGCTCACCTCCTGCCAATATTGGAAACTTCTCAAAATAAAGAGCCAGTGACCCTCGTACCCAGACAGCAGGGCTGGTCCTAGGTCCTGCAAAAGCACACAAATCTGGTGACCACTGCTTTCTTTAAAGCCCAGGCTTCCTGTTGGTTTTCAGATAAATCCCCCAGTTTCTGCCAAATTATTCATTTGGGTGCAAGTTTCCCTTGGGTCTCCGTCTTTCTGCCTCAGTAGACCACATGAACCACGCAGAGAGAAGTGAACTCTTGGGCTCAGAGGCAGCCGGGGTTGGGGACAGGGGCTGCACTGGGACACAGGCAGGTAGGTGGGGTGAGGACATTCCCAGGTCAGGTGAGCTGTTTGTTTCCTGGGAGAGTAGATGAAGAACCAAGTTTTTCTGAATTGTGCCTGAAATGCACCCCGAGAGCTATGAGGGGTGAGGTCTCTCAGGGTGGGTTAGGCCCCGGACCTGGCTTCAGATTAGCGTTGGGCGAGGTGCTGCCGCACAGGTGTTTCTTCAGTGCCTGCTGTGTGTGCAGGACAGCACAGGGAGGCTGGGAGCCGGTCACTACCTCCACCTGCAGCTTCCCTCTCCCCTTCAACTCTCTGCATCCCCTCCCCCACACAGTGGCCACCAGCTAGGCAGCTACCCCTCCCGGGTCCTGCAGATTTGAGTGTTAGCAAAAGGACCACTGCCTTTCCCTCACGCTCTGAGCCAGGGCAGCCCTAACTGGGTCCCTGGGAGGGTGAGGTGCCCAGAGCCTGCAATTCAGCTACTGGTTCACCAAACAGTCTGGTCCTCTGGGTCTCTACATAGAACCCCCACCTCCCATCTGAAACTGACCCAGGACACCCAGGGCTGTTTGTCTGGTGGGCTGCCAGCTCCCCCAAAATCTAGGTGAGGATAGTTTTTTTTTTTTTTTTTCTGAGACAGAGCCTCAAGCTATCCCCCTGGGTAGAGTGCCATGGCATCACAGCTCATAGCAACCTCCATCTCCTGGGCTCAAGCGAGTCTCCTGCCTCCGCCTCCCAAGCAGCTGGGACCACAGGCGCCCGCCACAACACCTGGCCATTTTTCGGTTGCAGCCATCATTATTGTTTGGCGGGCCTGGGGCTGGGGATTCGAACCCACCACCTTAGGTGTACGTGGCTGGCGCCTTAGCCGATTGAGCCACAGGCGCCGAGCCGAGGATAGTTTTGATTAGAGGGGACATCCACCCAGCTGTGGCTTCCCTGAAGTGACGCCCTCCCCAGCCATGGACTGGTATTTGAGAGACTCCTGTGCCCATGCAGCACTGGACCGCACTAAGGGGTGGTCCTTTCTAAAGAGCAAGTTCCAAAGCTGGGTTGGGGCCTGCTTGGCAGAGGAAGCCTTAGGTAGAACGGGGGCGCCCTCTGCCCTGCAGCAGGTCCTGAGCAGGAGGCGGCTTTGCAGAGGCTGTCCTTGCCCCTCCCGCTCCGCATGCTACCCACCGCCTTTCCATTCTCCTGGCAGACCTGCCGTGGGCCAGCAAAGCCCGGGAGGAAGGGAGGCGGGAGGGCCTACAGAGCCCCCAGCCTCACGAGGTCATTGGTGCTAGGGTAGAAGGAGGCGCGTGCGGGCACAGTGGGACCCCTCGTCCTCAAAAATAATCCTCCGCGCTGATTCCCATTTCAGCAGGAAGCGGCCTCGCTGCTGCGCTGCCCAGATCCGTCCCATTTCTGCAGAAGGGGCTTTGTTGCAGTTTCTTTTGATTTCACACCCAGCGGGAAAACCGGCTCGTGCAGCGCTGCCAGGCACACTCCTCTCAGAGCCACCTTGCGGGAGGTTCCGCCTTAGTGGGGGTGGGGCGCCAAGGCCCAGAGAGGCAGCGTTTGGGCTGGAACAGGAGAGGGGCAGGTGTGGGGAGGGCACCTGCATCCCTCCCGGGCCCACTCATCTAATCATATCCGGTATGCTCCAGATAAATATTAATAACCGGGCGACAGACGGAATTTGGGAGAATCTAATTAAAAGGACAGACACAAGCTGGCAGCATTACCAAGGGACACTGTGGTGAAACACTCCCCGACCCACACGGCCACCCACTTGGAGAGAGCCCTGCACTCTGACCTCCTCCCCACCCACCTCTCCTGCCCAGGCCTCTGGCCTGTGGAGCCAGCCTGCAGCAAGGGCACTTCGCCACAGCCACTGCCCCCCAGGGGCGTGTTCCTCCCCAGCTCAGCCTCCACTCTGTCTGTCCCTGTCTCTCTGTCCAGCTGATCCTCTCTTTACAAAACCTGAGCATGCCTCGGGCCCCATCCTCCCACGGGCCTGGGAGGAGCACAGGGCACCTGGATTCCCCGGCGTAGGTACCAAGGCCTCCAGTGACAAGGTCCCCCAGTTGGGACCTCCTCCCTGCAGGCTGACAGCTGGGTGCTTGTCTTAGGCAAAGTCCTCACCAACTGTGGGCCCAAGTCCAGAGTGGGACCTGAGCCTGACCCCAGGGCCCAGGCAGAGTCTGCCCGCGGGGTCTCTTGTCATAGATGCTGGCTTGCTGGGCTTCTGAAGTTCATGGTGTTCTTTGGCCCTCGTGGACTTAACTCAGCCCAGCTGGATCCAGAGGAGGTGCAGGGACAGGCAGCCTCGGACCTGGGTCTGAGCTCCAGGGGCTGGCCCTGGCCTGGCCCTGGCTGTGGGCAGACAGATGACCTGTCAGGGTGGGCTGCTCAGCTTCTACACCGCAACAGCATCATCATCAGCTCTTTCTTCTTGTTTAGGGTAAACAGAGCCCTCAGTCCAGGGCCACTGTCCTCCCAGACTGTCCGCAGGAGAACACCCTGAGCCCCGAGCATGGCTTACCTCTGCCTGGCAGTGAGGACGCTTCCTTGGGGGCCCTAGAAGAGTTATTAAGTATCTCAGGATGAGACGGGGATGTCAAGGTCATTAAGGCCCACACCAGGCTGGGTTGGGACCTGTCCTGTCGGCTGCCCTTTCTCTCTGGACACTCCCTCCTCCTGCCTGGTGGGGGGGGGCCATGTGGGTTCTCCACAGCACTCTGCCCCACCTCCCCCATTCACCTGCCTCACTTCTGCCCACCTTGTCCACCCCCACCTCACTCCCCACCACACTCCCCCACCAGGGTCCCCAGCTGCACTCGAGGACACCTTCAGGATGTGAGTGGGGCCCAGAAGGACCCTCCTCACAACAACCCCATAGAAGTATGCGGGCAGCTGGTCCCAGTGGGCAGGAAAGTGTAGGGCTGAGGGTAGGCAGTGGTGGAGAACGGCATCCTGCTGCCCACAGGCCCAGCTGCCAGGGATCCCAGGTACCAGGAGGCTGGTTCAGGGTTGAAGCACAAAACGGTCAGTGGCCATGAGCTTGCCTGCTCTGCTCACCAGCACTAGACCATAGACCCACCCAGGATGAACACATGGATGTTTGAGCCCCTGTGCCCAAAGGGACTGCCCTCCAGTGACACCTGTCACCTTCTCCCCACTGCTCCCTAGATTTCAGCTACTGCAGGGGCCCCCAACAGGAGTTCCCAGCACCTTGGGACACGCAGGGAGTCTGAGGGAGGTGCCCCACCACGTGTAAACACCCGAGGCCCAGGTGGAGGGGCCGGGCAGGAGCCTCAGGCACTTGTGTCCCCCCTTCTCCCATCCCTGCTTTGATGCTCTTGAAACCACAGAAATAGGATCTTTGTGCATCTATGAACTTAGGACTCGGCCGATTTCCAAAGTGCTGAGCCACAAGGTGAGCCACTGCAGCACCCCCGGATGGCAGCACTCCTGGGCGTGAATGTGCCTGGGAGTGAGGCTGCTCAGCGCGGCTGTCACCGTGTGCCCCAGCCTTGGGAGCCCTTTCACTCATCCTCAGTGCTGGATGTGAAGAACAGTGCAAGGGAGTCCCTGGGGCCTGGCTCTGGCTGCTCTCTGTCCCACTGCAGCAAGCCCTAGAGGGGACTTGGGTTCCAGGTCTCCCCTGGCCCCAGAGAGGGGCACCCAACACAGGGGGAACGGTCTGTGCTTCAGCCTTGCCCTGAGCGCTCTATCCCAGCGGCGGGACTGTGCACCTCATGGGGAACTCTGAATGTGCTGTGGCCAACTGGACCGCTGGTTCTCCCTCCCAGAAACGTTGAGGTCGCCAAGGAAGTGAACTCAGCCCCTGTCCCAAATTAACACCCACGGCCTCAGCTCAGTGCCACCTGGTGAGGGAGACCCCCTTCCCTGGCTTCTCTGCCCAGACCTGCCCCACTCCAGCCCCCTGAGGCAGACATAGTGACCCCCACCTCCACTCTGGAAGCTTCACAGTATAGTGAGAGCGGCCAGACCACCTGCCTGGCCACGTGTCTCCCACACCTAGCTTGGTCCCTGGTCTGCCACAGCCTCTTGTGTTTGTTGGATAATAAATTAATAAACGAGAGCCCCTCCTGGATGCTGGGCAAATATTGTCTGAATGAAGGAACGTCGCCACTAATATGGACACATGTCAGGGTACACAGACCATAAAAGAGGCCCTGGCGAGAACTGATGGGCCGATAAGATTAGATCCCTGAGCACTGAGGCGCTCCGCAGGTCACGGAGGCGGCCAGTGAGAGGGCAGCGGCTTCCTAGAGCCGAGCTCAGGAATGTTCTCATGGCTCCACAGCATCCTCTGCACAGCAGGGTTTTGATCTGATCAAGGCTCTGTCTCACTGTGTGACCTGGGGCAAGACTCCCAGCCTCTCTGAGCCTCAGTCTGCTCACCTGTGGAATGTGGACAACTGCCTCTAGCTCTTGTTTCAGGAATCAGATGAAAAGCCCAGCCGAGTGCCTGGCCGGTCAGAGCCTTCCTGCTGCAGCCCTGCTGTGTCAGGGTTGGGCACAGGGAACACCGTGACAGGAAGCTGGCTCTGCTCACACCACTTCCCCTGCCCTACACGGCCCCCAGTCTTACACGGCTGTGTCTCTGGGCCTCACCCAGCAAGGGTTCAGGTGACGACCTCCCAGCAGGTATAAGAAGTGAAGACCAGGGGACAGGGATGGCAGTGTTGGCCCAGCTGTCTCTGTTGTGTCCACTCTTTGTCCAGCCCTGACAGCACCCTGCAGGCCAGCAGCTATTGGACCATTTCATAGATAAGCAAATGGAAGCACAGAGTTTGGTGACATGCTGCAGTCACTTGACCTGAGTGCGGCCAGTTGCAGAGAGAATCTCTCCAGCTCAGAGTCAAACTGCGTAGGACCCTGAGGGGGCAGTGGGCCTGCTCCTGGCTGGGTGCTGTGAAATCAGAGAGGCAGAGAGGATGGGCATCCTGGGCTGGGAACTCCGCAAACTAGTGCCCAGCCCCTGATTGTTCGAGGAGAGAATCCCAAGCCTGGCTGCCCCCCATGGCTGCTGTGACACTCAGGTCTGGGGCCCCAGGGCAGTACCAGTGCCTAGGCCACCATATATCCATCCTGGGCCAGGGGTGAGGGCCCTGGATGTAGATGCAGCATTGGCAGCATCTTCTGGATGTGACCCAGGGCTGGGCAGCGAGCAAGGCCTCCTCTATCTCTCCAAGGTATGTGTCTCTTCCATGGGTTTGACTTCAGCTGAGGGATGGGCATCACCGCAGAGCTGGCCTCACCTGGTTGAGGGAGGTGCGAATGCGGGGTTCCTACAGCCCCGTGGAGGGCTGAGGAGGAATTCTGCCCTGAGAAGGTCTTATAACCTTGGCCAGGAACCACAGTGTGAGAGGAGGGGCACCGGGGCCCCAAGCTGGGGAAGCTGAGAACTCTGTGACTTGCTTGGAATTGCCCTCCTTGCCCCACTGCCACCCTCATCCCAGTGACTGATTGGGAGCTCCTAGATCCAGGGGCTCCCATGCCTGTGGTGGTGGCATACCATCCCTTCAGCCCTGGGGACCCAGCTGCTACCTGCTCCCAGCAAGTGGGGGTGCCACCTGGGAAGGGCGGGAATCTGGCACAGGGTTTGTTAGTGGCTGGCCGGCAGGCAGAGGGGCACGCTGCTCCCACTGGTTTTGAAAGGTGACTTAAGAGAAGGCAAGAGCATCAAGTCCAGAGAAAGTGGGGGACTGAGCTTCTGGGCCACAGTGGTCAGTCTGTAGAGCGAGTGAGAGATTTGAGCCGGAGCCAACTTAGAAACGCAGGGAGTTTCTGGCACCCACCCATGTGACAAACCCAGCTGGGTACCCTGGCCATTACTTACAATGGCCACATGGGGTAGGGCTATTAGTACCCCTGTTTTCTACAGTGAGAAACTGAGGCACAGAGAAGTTAAGCAACCTGCCTGAGACCACACAGCTGCTTAGTGACCAGCTGGATTCCAATCAGGACAGTCTGGCCCAGGACTCATGCCTAACGCCAGTATGGGTCTCAGTGGCCACCCTAACTTGCCTTTTGCCTCTGGGTTGCTAATGCCAAGGGAGGATGACAGGTCAGGACAGATGTCCCTGAGAAAGACTAGCCAAACTCGGGCCTAGACGACGGGGGGAGGAGGGGCGGCTTTAAGAATGGCATTGAGTGTTAGGGAGGAGTGATGTTGCCCTCACTGGAACCTGGCCCGTGTCCCACTGATGCCGTCAGAGAGAAAGGTTGGATCAGCCACCGGAAATGACACAGGAATGTCAAGGTCAGTGGCAGTCCTTCCTACAGACAGACACCCCAAAGGACTCCTGGATAAATGGGGAGCAGCACGACACGAAGAAACACCTGAGCCACGGCTCTGAGTTCAGAGCCCAGCAAGTGGTCCCCATCTCCTTGCCTCATTTTCCCTGCCAGTACAAAGGGGTGGTGGGTGTGCACAGGCCAGGAGGCCTCCCAGGTAAACAAAATGGCGAGTACAGCCTCAGAAGGGAAGTGACCAGAGGCCAGCTCAGACGCCCAGGCAAAGTGGGGGACATGGCCTGCACACCCTTCCTGGGAGTCCTGTGAAGATGGACACAGGGACCCGCCATGCCCACCAGCAAGGGGCTGTCCAGCCCACTGCCGGCTGCCGTCTGTCCGCCCTGGAGTGACTGCCTTCTTGGCTATCTCACGGCCTTGAACTTTCTATGCTGTTTTGCGGTCGGTTCAGAAGGCGGCATTTCCAGGCTCCCTTCTTATCACCGGGAAACTTCTAACAACAAGGGCTGATTGTGCGGCTCTCCTGGGTGCGGCCAGATTCCTGGACACCCCCCCACACCTTTTTTTTTTTTCTCCCATATCTTTGGCACTATAATGGATCCCATTGTGATTGACTTGTTCAGGGGACAGAGTGGCCCTTGAGTTTAGAAGCATGAAGTGGGGGCAAGTAGGGGGTGTCCCCGAGGCAACCAGAGAAACCACGGAAGGAAGAGTTGGAGCAGCTCAGTGGCACACAAGTCACCTGGGGATGGCCTTGCCTTGACTGGCTGGATTTGAAAATACTGTATGTAGTTATTCATCGAACCACAGATGTTTATTTTTACACAATTATTAAGAAAAAAAAGTTAACAATCTTTAGCTCCCTTCCCCCAGGTGCCAGGCCAGTAGACCAAAGCAGCTGGGCAGAACTGATTCGGGTTCATCTGAGCCAGCTGCTGTAGGGAGCCAGTGTCAGGACCTGGGGTCCAGGGACCCGGGCAACACGGTCTGTGACCTGGACATGCTGGCTCCCCAGAGCCTGTTATCAGGTGGGAGGCTCAGCCTATTGGAGCAACCCTCTGTCCAGCATGCAGGTGCCAGCCACCAGCAGGAGCCCCTACACTGACCCTCCCCAGTCTGGCCTTTGTGAGAGCAGCCTGTCCAGGGTTCTGGGTGCTGTTTGCCACCACTGTCCCCTCAGCCTCAAGGGACTTCCTCCCTCACCCAGGTTCTAAGAAAACCCTGGGAGGGATTTCTTGGAATGTTCAGCAGTTGTGGCCCAGCCTAGAACTTGGCAGGGCCCCCAAAGGAAGCTAATCAAGTTTGAGAAGCCCAGAAGCCAGGCACACTGGCAGGAGACCAGAGGGGTTGGGTCAGTGCTAGGTGTGGACAGTGGGACCTGCCACTTTGTGGGGACCTTTGGGGACTCCCTGTCTGCAAGGCAGTACCTCTCAGGCCCTTCCCTTTCTTCACTAACTGGTCAGGGTCAAGTGAGAGTGTGTCCATGCCTAGGACAGAGAGATGACTCATGAAAGTCACCACTGTTGCTAAAGAAACAAATGTGCTTGAAGAACCTGCCTTTACTCTTCTTGGTCATTTTTACCGACACTCGGGGAGGGGAAGGGACTTGCTCCCGCTGCCCTGGCTCAGCTATCTGGCCAGTTTCCCAGCAGGGGCTGAATCCAGACTGCAGCTGACCCATCGCAGATTCCTCATCTGGAAAATGGACGTAGGGTGACTGTGATAGGCTCGCTGTGGAGAAGAGGGTCACCTGTGCGGAGTGCGGAGCTTCAGCGCATTTTAGCTGATATCGTCTCAGACACAGGTGTCAGGATGGCACAGAGTGGGGACAGCTGGGGCCTGAAGGAGCAGGTGTGTGGAACCTCAGCAGGTCACAGAACCATTCCGACTCTGTGTCTGCTCCTTCCTACTCTGTGACACCAGGCTGCGACTTCCCCATCTGTGGAATGGCCATACAAACCTCACGGTGTTGGAGGGACTAAGTCTGGCACGGAGTGGACAGCAGGAGGGGAGGTGCTCCAGAAGGCGTGTTCTGCCCCCCAGCGGGGCTGCAGTAGGGACCAGAGTGCCCTTTGGGGGAAGATTCCTGGAAGGGGTGACAGCTGGCCGATGCAGGGCCACGGAGATGGAGCAGAGGGGTGGCGTGATGAGCCTGGAGCTGGCAGCCAGGGCCCGGCTCCTCTGGGGTGTCCCTTTAAACAAGTGGCTGGACGCTTCCTGTCCTGGCTCCCCTTCCAGGCCATCCATCAGCTCAGCTGTTCCTGTCCGCAGCCAGTGAGTGGCCATAAATGAGCCTAGCCCCTCCTCTGCCAGCGCCCAGGTTTTATGTTGTCGGAACACCGTGGGGCAGCTCCAACGCATCGCTAATGACAGGCATCATGAAGCAATAAAAGTGATGGGGCTGGCGGGAGGGGGTGGCGGGAAGGGCGGGGCGCCGGTCCAGGCTCCCCTGACGGCGGCAGGAGCTCTCTGAGAATTGATTAGTCTTGGACGTGCTGACCTTTTTGTTCTTGAAAAATTGCTTTTGAGCAGCTGAGGCAATAAAAGTGAATTGATTCAGAGAGAACGAGGATGAAATTTGCGTTAGGCAAGGAGCAGCAGATAAACGTCTGTGATGTCAGCACAGCTACCCCCAGCCCCTGGACTATGGGAGGGCAGGGCCCCTGGCAGGCGGCAGGGCGGTCAGGGCCTGGTGCACTCACATGTGGAGGAGAAGCCATACGTAGAGCAAAAGGGAGGCAGGTGGAAGAAATAATATGAAGTGGGGTTGAGGAAAGAAAGACGCCCAACGAAAAACAGGGCGGGAGAGCAGCAGGGAGGATCAGGCCAGACTCAGGGACGGGAGTGAGAGCCTGACAGGGACTTGGGAAGGCAGAGACCCACACGAGCATTCACAGCAGGACAGCCACATCCAACCCCACAAAGCCTGGTGTTTGTTTCCATGTTATAGGGAACTGGGAAACTGAGGCCCAGAGAAGTCAAGACACCCGCTGCAGGTCACACAGCCAGAAGTGGCAGAGTTCACTGAGCCCCTCTGAAGCTATACTGGGCCACCGTGGCCACTGGGAAGGCACAGGGGTGTGGGGGTGTCCCTCATTCTCCAGATAGGAAGGTACAGAGGAAACAGGATTCACGGCCAAGGCTGCCAGGCATGGAATGGTGGCACTAGGCCACAGCCGACCTGGCCAAGTTTAAGCCCAGCCACCCACCCCTGGCACCTCAGTCTGGATCCTCACCAGGGTCTTCAGCAGGAAAATATCAGAAGTCCAGGTCTCTGTAAGCTCAGCCAGTTTGCAGGTGCCTAAGGTGCGCGGAGTTTCACCCCTGCAGCAGCCAAACCCCCTTCTACTCCAGACCTGGCTCCAAGTTCCTGAGCCATACTCCATACTCCTGCGATGCACAGCCTCCAGTGGGCATGAAACACCAAATCAAGCCAGTCCTTGAAGTGGTTGATGTCACCCTAAAAATATCCCTGGGGAAAGCCCCTACTCAGAGCAACTGCCCAGGGCCATTCCAGCCCAGGCCTGGTGGGGGATCAACCCCTCGGCGCTAGAACAAGGCCCTTAGGGGCTGCTGCTTTTTGCCCCCAGAAAATCCCAGAGCGACCAGGACAGGGTTAGACCTGCGGATCCTGCACCCCGGGGGCCACTCACTCCCACCTCTGGCCCCCTGGCTCCCCCAGCCACAGAGCCTCTGTGGAGAAGAAGGTGACCTGTGCAGAGTGCAGAGCCTCAGTGCATTTTAGCTGATAATCAGACACAGGTGTCAGGATGGCACAGAGTGAGGACAGCTGGGGCCTGAAGGGAAGGGGCTTGCTAGGGCTCAGGTGAGCAGCGCGGTTTTCTGCCTACTTCAGTGGCAGCACGTGTAGGCCCAGGTGCCCAGGGCCTGTCAGCAGCTCCAGCAAGGAGCTTGGCTCTGGCTCTGGAGCAGGCGGTGCCTTTCTCTTTGCCAACTGCAGGAGGGGATGAGGGGCTGAGGGGCTGAGGAGCGGCAGGCACTACCCCCACCCCCACGGGCCTGGTGGGGGTGGGGGTCTGAGGCGGCAGGTTGCTGGGTGACCAAGCCGTTGCCAGCGGAGATGTTCACACGCATACCCCCAGGGGTGCCAGGAGCACTGCTCTAGGGCCCTCCCCCAACCCTCTGCCTCACCCCCGCCAGCACTACTGGAGCCCTGAAGGGCTCTCACAGGCCTATTGCCCTGCGTGGGCTGAGAGGGCAGCAAGACACTCACCCCTCGAGGACTCCTCCCTGTGGCCACTGACATTTGAGCGAGATCCTTCGGGGCCAGGGCAGGAGTGTAGGCAGTGAGGACCCTGAGTTCCCTGCCCTGCTCCTGCGTTCCTGGATGTTTGCCTGTGGGGTCCCAGGAAGATGGAAGGAGGCGTCTTTCAAGGGAGACCAGATTTGGGAGACCAGATTTTTCTTACAGGGAAACTGAGGTCCAGAGTGGGTCCATAACTTACCCGAGGTTTTATGGTGAGACACAGGCAGAGCTGGGGCTGGAACCCAGGCTGCTTCACCCCAGTCTCCGCTGCTCTTCCCACTGCCCACTGGCAACTAGCCTGTAGGGGACACCAGGTGGGGCCCCTCCTTTCCTGGCTGCACACTCCCAGCCGTGAGAAGAGGCGGGTCCTGGATCAGGGAGCAGCGCCTGGCTGGGGTGCAGGCCTAGGTTGGGCACAGGGCCGAGGAGCTGCTGCCCCGCTGGCTGAGAGCCCTGGCACCAGCAGGACATGAGAGGGCCTGGCATGGTGCAGGGGGAGGGTGTGCAGAGGTCAGTGGGGAGGGCCGAGTGGCAGCCTTCTTGGGGCTGGCTGCCAGGTGCAGCTGGACCTGTTCTGCCTTGGCTGGGCTGTCTCCTTTCTCCTGAGCTCAGAGGCATCTGAGGAGGAAGGAGAGGTGGGGTCAGGGGAGGTGGGGCCAGGGCAGGGGCCGGGTGTGGTACCTGGACCCCAGGATAGTGAGCACCTGTTACAGGGAACACAGCCAGCAGCAAACAGGGGTCCGGTAGCCACATGCTAGAGCTGAGAACAGGGATGTCACCAGACCGGGTCTGAACCCCCCAGCTCTTTCCCCTGTAGGCCTGACCTGGGGAGCTGGCAGAGGCTGCCAGGTATCTTCCTCCTGTCTAAACATGGGGTCCCATTTGAACATGTGGCCCCAGCATGAGGCCTCCACTCCCAGGGGCCACAGCAGGTTTCTTTCTTTGGTGTCTGCAAGACTCCAGGAATCCTGTGCCCAGCAATACAGGACGAAGGTCAGCAAGTGGCTGGTCTGTGATTGCTCATTCATCAGAGATTTGTTCTGCAGTCGTCCCAGTCTTCTTGGGATAAACCGCAAGTTCCATTGAGAGTGTTATGGGATTCACAGTAAATCTCATCATTAGCACATCCCCCAAAACGCAACTGCCATCTCATGCAAGCCTGTTACTTTCTACAAGGACCCTCCCCGGAAAAAGTAGGCCCCTCTGATCTGCCTAATGCACCCACCACCACCCACACTGCCTCTCTCCCCAGCACCTGGGGTTGGTGGGAAAGGAAAGCCCTCTCTGTGGGGGCAGCCCCGCTTGTCCAGCTGGTGGCCCACACGTCATCCACTCACTACAGGTACTGACTGGGCTGGCCCTGGGCACAAGGCCCAGGAGGGGTAGGGCCGGTCCACTGCCGTGGAAGGATGGATGGGGAGGAGTGTGCATATCATAGACCAGCCTGGGTACAGCCTGAGTAGGTGCAACCTGATCCATGATTCCGATCGTGGGTGAGGGTTTGCCCATGTGTCTATGTGGGGCAAGTGTTTGCATGTGCACCGTCCGTGGGCAAGGCTGTGTGCAGTGCACACACACAGACACACACACACGGGACAACACCCAGCTCGGTGCCTTTCCAAGGCCTGCTGGTTGCACACTAAGTGCTCCACCTGCTAGAGAAAGGGCTTCCCAGGGACCCTGGGTAGTATCCAGCCAAAGAGGCTGTAATCCCTGCCCTGTGACCAGAACTGGCGCCTCCCTGCCCTGGTACACAGGCGGGAATGGACCTGGCTCCCCAGGCCCTAGCTTCACTTCCCACAGACACCCCCTCTTCCAGCAGAGTCCCTGGGGAGCTGGCATTTGGGGGCGATCTGCATATAGCTTCAGTGGTTGACCACAGCTGAGAATATTTCAGGAACTGCCTTTTAGAATCAGTTGATAAGACACATGCACATGCAACCCTCCTGTTACTCTGCACCCCGATTTGGGTTTTGTCTTGGTTTTGCTTTATTTTTAATTTTTTTTTTTTGTATTTTGAGCCAGGGTCTCATTCTGTTGCCTGAGCTAGATAGAGTGCAGTGCAGTGATGTCCTTATAGCTCACTGCAACCTCAAACTCCTGACACGCAAGCCAGTGACTTTCTACAAGGACTCCCCAGGGAAAGTCTGCACCCTCTCACATCTTTTGTATTTACCTGGATAGATTTGGAGAATATCCTTCTAAGGAAAGTATCACAAGAATGGAACAGGCATCTAATGTATTTAATAATGACATGAAACCAGTAGATGAACAGCTATACGCCCACACAAGAAAATAAAAAACAACTAAATTCAAGTGGGGGGAAGGGAGAGGAGAGAAAAGGGAAGGGGTTTGGGAAGCTCTTACTAACAGGTGCAACACAGGGGTATACAGGGCACCTCCTGGTGAAGGGCTCAACCACAACTTGGACTTTTACCTAACAGAGGCAAACAATGTATCTAATTGTTTGTATCCATATGTTAATCTGAAAAAATCTGATCTAGCTAAGGCGCTCACCATGGTCACCCTCATCTGCTTCTCTCCCCGGCACCTGAGGTTGGTGGGAATGAAGAACCCTCTCTGCGGGGACAGCCCCAGGAGGAGCCTGGGGCCACAGGTGTTGTACAATCACACTCAGCTAATTTTTCCTTTTCTTTCTTTCTTTCTTTCTTTTTTTTGTAGAGATAGAGTCTTGGTCTCAAACTCCTGGCCTCAAACAATCCTCAGCCCTCAGCCTCCCGAAGTGCTGGATTTCAAGCCCACGCCACCATGCCTAGCACTGGTTCTGCTTTTATTTGGAGAGTAAATTCTCCTTCTAAGCTCAGCTGCTCATATTCTTGACCACACTTGGGTGGGGTTGTGTAGTCATCACCTTCATTGTCAGGGAACGATGGTTTCCCCTAGAAAGGACACCCAGGAAAAGGATTTTCAGACATGTCCCCCACCTCCAGCAAGGCCACGGCTCTGGCAGGACAGCCGAGTCTGCGGGAGGGCAGGGCAGTGGCAATGGTCCAGCTCTGTGTGTCATCCCCAATGTTTGTTCAAACCCTCTGTGGCTGACAGCACTGGGAATACCTGTGAGCAAAGGGGGCGGCCTGCGTGATGTGCTGTGTGCAAAGGCCAGGAGGCGCTGGGATTCTAGCTCATGCTTGACAATCCCACCCCCACCTCTCACAGCGGGGGCCCATCCCAAGCAGAGCAATGCCCTAAACACCTGGAATAGCTAAGAAGGGAACATGGTGTGTCCACAGATCATGGGCACCATTTAATATGGGATTCCAAAAACCATTAAAGTCCCAAAAGGCTTTTGTGTGATTCTATCGGCATGAATTGTCTGGAGCAGGCCAACCCGTCAGAGGTAGAAAGCAGATTAGCAGTTTGCCTGGGGTGGGGGGTGGGGGCCAGCGACTACTGATGGGGACAGAGTTTCTCTAAGGGGGAGGGCAATGTTCTGGAATTAGATTATGGTGATAGTTGACAATTGGAAATCTACTTAAAACCATTCTGTTTTATACTTTTAATGGGAGAATTTATGGTATATTATTGTATCTCACTGTTAAGTATTTTAAGACTTATAGGTAAATGTTCTGGAGGTTATGAATAAGTACATATGTTCTGATTTCACCATTAAAGAAAAATAGTAAAAAGATTAGAAGAGGATACACTCTGTTAGTGGTGGCTTTATGTGGGTAAAGGATCTGAGAAGACGTCTGATTCTTCACGTGCAAATAGCCAGGGCAGGATCCAGCTGAAGCGGGGCGGGGGGGGGGGGGGGAGATGCTGACTCCCCAGCCAGCCCTGGACCAGCCCCTCCCTGCACCTATGACTCACCCGCAGAGGCATCACATCAGCCAGCCAGGGGTCAGCTCCTCCCTGGGTGGGGAGGGGGGAATGCTGCATGGCCGGCAGGGCAGGTGGGGAAGCCACTCCGCAGGCATGGTGGGAAGACTGGCTCAGGCAGGAGACCAAGTAGTGATGACCCCATGTGCAGGTGGGTGGGCTTGGTGCCCCTCCTTCATTCCCATGGAGAAGCTCACCCCTGGGGCCCTAGCCTGCCTGGGAGCAGTGCCCAGCAGCAGGGTTGGCAGGGTTTCAGGTGACCTTCCAGGACAGGACAGGCAGTGGGCCTGGCCCAGGGGTTGGAGGCTGGCAGGGGGAAACTGGCAGGGCATTTTGCTCTGGGCCCCTGTAAAGCCTCAGCTCTCCCCAGGCAAGGTAGTGACCTCCACTCTGCCTACCAGTCTGCCTGATCTAGCTTTCCCACCCCAGCCCCAACCAGTGGCCTTCAAGGATTCCAGCCCCTCCTGCACCTGCCCTTAGCTCCCCCACCCCGGCCCCTCACCTCACGTCCTCTCCAGCTGCCCCACATGCCCCCAACCCCAGCTTCTGCTTTTGGCTCCTTGCTGTCTCCCTGGCCCTAAGTTCCTCTAGATTGGCTTGTGCCTGGCCCCTCTGTCCCCTCCCAGCTGTCTTCCAAGGTCATTTAGCAGGCTGGCACACACAGGCCTGCCCCACACCCCCTCACTCAGCGGTGTCCATGTGCCTCACTGCCTGGTCATCTGCTGGGTGCTCATCTCCACTGTAGGGACCAAGGAGCAGGGCACCCTGTCCCAGGTCACACTGCAGAGCTGTGCACAGAGGCTGGCCCAGCACATACATGTGGACAGATGAATGAGGAATGAGTGAAGTGGGCAGAAGTCCTATGTGTCATCTCTGCCCTGGCAGGAGGCTCACAGCCCTGCACAGAGTGGGGTCATTGCCACATTCCCTCTGGAGTCACTTGGTTGTTCCCAGCCACAAAGGACATGGGAGGCAGGAGTGGGGCTTAACGAGGTGGGCCTCAGAGTGGCTGCCTGACCGCACAAGGGCTTTGGGGGCTTGGCGCGGTCACTGTCAGGGAGTTCATCCTGGAGGGAACAGAGAAGGGGTGTCTGGGGCCTGGTTGAGAGGTCTTCCAGAAGGCAGGTAGGGTGGGCTAGGGGTCAAGGGAGACAGACCTCTTGGACACGGTACTTGGGATCAGGAGGCTGAGGTCAGCCTGGCTGCCTTGGGAGCTCCCTAGCCCTCAATAAAGGGGTCAGTCTCCAGATTGGGAGCTGAATCCCACTGCCGGGGACACCAGGACATACGTGCTGCTCAGCACCGCTGGCTGGTTGGGGAGCGCTTCCCCAGGCCCCAATTGACAGGCAACAGGGATGTGACCATGAATAAGGAGCCGCAATTAGCCCTCCCCTGCACCACCCTGCTTCAGGCCAGGCTGGTGGAATGGGAGGGAGGGCAGCCTGGAGTCCCCTGCTGTCTCCAGAGCCCAGGAGAGCCCAGGAGATCACAGGTGCAGCCCTTGGCAGGCACTGGCCAGGAAAGGTCAGCTTGACAAAAAGTTCACAGTGTGGACTGGGCAAGGGGCTCACCTCGGCACAGAGAGGCCACTGGAGGTGGTGATAGACTCCAGAAACTGGGTTTAAATCCCAGCTCTGTTCTTTCTGGCTGTGTGACCTCAGGCAAGTACCTCACTTCTCTGAGCCTCGATCGCCTCCACTGTAAGATGACGTACAAACACTGATGTCCCAGTGTGGGTGCAGGGTTTAGTGCAAGATGTGAAGCCTGGGGCATGGTGTCTGCAGCTAACACAGCGGGGGTTGCTATTCTTCCAGCCATTAGTATTACAGACTGAATTAATATTAATATCATCGTCATTATTCCTATCCAGACTTAAAATCTCTGACCCCAAGGCAAGATCTGCCCTGAGGGCCCCGAGCCTCCTCCCCCAGTCTGTACGGTATCCCTGGGGGCTTGGGATAGTTTAAGCTCTTTCTCATGGATCTGAAGTGCTCTGCCCCTAAACTTTTGTCCACTTTGCAAAACCGCCCATGCCCTTCCCGCCTCATCTCCAAACTTGCCCACTTGCTCTGTGGCTGTAACTGCCCCCTGCCTCAGCCTGGACAGCGTCCAGAGTGGCTCCCTAGTGCCATAAGCTGGCACCATCCCTGGTCATCAGGGGCCTAGAGAAGGACTGACCAGGGCTGGGGACTCTGGGCTCTGTCCTTGGGCCTCTCACACCCTGGCACAGCCTGGCTTGACAGGAGGGGTTAGGGAGGAGGTTTCAGGGGGAGGCTTAGGAAAGAGGCAACTCGGATGGCCTCTGAGGTTAGCCCCAAGGCCCATCACTCAGTGGGACTGCAACCTCCAGAGAACTGCTATCTTTGGGAAATTGGGCATCAGTCCCAGAGGTGGCCTCCAAGCGAGCTCCCCCAGGCCTCTTGCAAGAAGGTCCTCAGCCTCTGGACTAGTGAGACCAGCCTGAACCAGCCTGCGGGGGCTGAGACATAGGCGGGGGCCTCTGCTTCCCCTGTGTAAAATGGGGTGACAGCTCTGGCTTGTTGAGAGTGCGGAGGGAGCCCAGTCCCAGGGGGCTGCTGCCTAGGGTCCAGGAAGGTCAATGGGGAACCAGCCAGATGAGACTGGCTCTGGGGAAAGAAGGCCAGTGTTGAAGGGCTCCAGGCAGGAGCCCAGGCTCTGGGGATGGATGGGAAGGATTGTCTGACATTTGGGGAGGGATGGTCTGACATTCCCCACAGTGGGAAAAGAGTGAAAGTGTCACTTTACCCTGGAGAAGCCTAACGCCTCCACCTCAGCCAGGTGATCTGGGTCAAGGCCAAGAGGATGGACCTGGGATGTGATGCAGTAAGAAAAGCCAGTAACCTCTGTGGTCTCTTCCCCAAACCCAACCCCTGCGTAGTCATGGGACAGACGTCAAAGCCCAGAGGAGGACAGTATCCAGACGCCTGCCACACGCCTGGAAACGGCCAGTGTCACCACCAACAAGAAAAGCCCAAGAAGGAGACGTGAGGATCCTGGGGCAGAAAGGACAGCAGGTGAGCGTGAGAAAATGTGGATAAAGCAGGGACCTCAGCCCAGCAGCGCTGGTTACCGACGGGCAAGTATCTGACACTCAGGAAAGGTGTTGGTGCCCCGGAAACCAGGCCGAGGGCGTGGGAACTCTGTGCGGTCTTCCAAACTTCCCTGCACATCTAAAACCAGCCCTTCTCACCTGACAAGTTCATTGTTTTGTTTTTAAGTAATGGTACATCACTCAAGGTATGCGGATACTTTACAAAAAAAAAAAACACAAACCAATCAACAAACATGACAAAATCCTCAATCTTAGTGATAATTAAATAAACTAAAAACAAGATGTTTTTGCCCATCCTATTGGCAAAGATTCAAAACTCTGACAACGCCTAATGGTGCTGGAGGTGTGTGGACAGGCATGCACGGTGCCGGGGAGGGGATAAATTGGAAATTGGTTGGTGTCTCTCATAATATCTGATCTTTTTTTGCTGTGAGCCAGAAATTCCACTTGCAGAAGCTTATCCCGCAGGGACAACGGGACAGAACGTCTCTGCAAGTGCCCAGAGTTGTTCCAAGGATTGTTGGTTAGAGTGAACAGAGTCTGTGAATTAAGAACTAGTTAAACAGATTTTGATATATTAATAGATTTTATGCATCCAGGAAAAAGAATTAAGTATGTTTTATAGAATATGTGAAATATATTCCTAGATGTAGTGTTAATATTATTTCCGGGGTTGCCAGGATATGGTGCTGGCTAATGGTATTGAGTAAAAACAAGCATGTTGTAAAACATTTAAATCACACACACACACACACACACACACACACACGTGTACTGGTGCAGAAATGGGGCTGGTTCAGCAGGCGTACAACTTCTGAGGCCACCCAGCGTTAGGATGGCCTTCAATGCCCTGCTATTGCTGACTGGAAATTCATAATAATTCTGTCTTTGAGCTTGTGTCCTGGCAGATGCAATACACAGTCTGCTGGCATAGGGCGTTGGCAATGCCCCAAGAGCACACAGAGGTCGGGGAACCCACACTCCGCAGGCGTCACTGAGACGCAAAGTGAGTACGAGGAAGCAAGTTACGTCCCAAGCAAGGAAGAGGGGACCCTGATGGCTCTGGAACCCACGCCTTCCTTTCCATCCAGAACTTGCTTCGAATGTAGGAAGAATACAGTGGGATTCTAAGAAATATGAAAGACCAAGGCGTCCTGCTGTGTCCTTCCTGATCCCTCCGGCGTGAGCTAACCACTGATGGTGACATGGTGACAGAGGCGAGGGACAGCGAGGCCACATCTCCTTTTCCCCACAGTGCTTCCCTGCTTATAGAAAGCTGGGGATAGAGGTGTTGGTGGGAATGTCCTTATCAAGACGTGAACTAGATATAGGTGAGTGAGTTCCATACATCTCACTACCCGGAACAAAGCGCGTGAGTGGGCATTGCTGTTTTAGTGATTCTGTGAATGAGTTGAAAGGTCTTGCATTTATGGTTAAAACTGCCATCATACTCTAGAGAGACAAATGGTGCAGTGACACTGTTAATTTAAAGTTTTGATTTTTCTTTACTTAGTGATGTTAAATAACAAATAAAAACTCCGGAAGCTGAGAGAGAACCTGCAGAAGGAGGAGAGCAGAGAGGGTTATGTTCACCTTTGACGGCACTTTTTTCCTGCTTGAGTGAGGGGTCGCCTGCACTGTAAAGTAAAAATGCTACAACAACCATGGCAGGTGGCAGAGGAAAGGACCCAAGTCTGGGTGACATGGCGCTGCTGCAGTGGCACCGTACATGAAGCTGACGATCCCCTTGCCTGTGTTCCCCAGGAGACCCTGGAAGATTGACCCACTAGCCCAGGCAGTAGGGGACAGGCAAGGATGTGGGTAGGAGATGCCAGCACAGCATCGGCTTATCCAGCAGCAGCGAGGATAATGGAACCCAAGGGACAATCTGGCTTCTCTGACAAGAAAAGTGGCCACAGTTCTCAGCATCAGCCTCCGGGGCAGACTGGCAATGCAGCAGAGAGCTGGGAGGGGTTAGCAAGCACTAGGGATGGTAGGTGGGCAGCCAGCAGGACCTGAAATGACCAGGAGTCGATGGCAGCTGCCTGATCAAAGTCCTGTCCCCTGTCCTGTTTGCAGACCTGTGGCCCTTCTCAGACCCCAAACCCATTAACTAAGGAGAGGCACTAGGGAAAAGGGACTATTTGCACAGTGTCCAAGTTGACCCTTTGGGAACAAAAGTGTAACTGCACCGCCCCCCCCCGCCTTCATCAGAGTGTGAGAGCCAAGTGACAAATAACGTCCGTCTCCTGTGGCTCCCAGGGGTTCAGTGGCTCCCCAGGCCCCCAGGGACCATCTCCTGGTCCCTGAATGCAAGTTGGCCGATGTAACCCCAACACTGATCCATCCTTTTGTTGGTGAAGTGAGAGCTGTGACAGGGGGGAAGCAAGTGGCAGCCAGCAGAACTGCACCCCCTGTGCAGTGGCCGGGAGTGGCTCTCTGTTCAGGTCGCTGGAACAAAGTACCGTAAACCAGGCTTGCTTGTAAGCACCCGGCTTCTGTTACAGCTCTGCAGGCTGGAAGTCCAATTCAAGGCACCTGCAGGTTCAGCGTTGGTTGGGAGATGGCCCCTTCTCACCATGTCCTCACTTGGGGGAAGGGATTATGAGCGCCCTCGGCCGATTGCAGGAGGGCTCGTGACCTCATCGCCTTCCAAAGCCCCACCTCCGAATGCTGTCACCTGGGGAGTTAGAATGCCAGCACATGATCTGGGGAGGACACAAACTCCAGACCATGGCCATAGGACAGGAGCCCTCCACAGAAGTCCACACTCGAGTCTCCGGACACTGTGACTGTGCTACCTACCTTTCATGGCAAAGAAAAATTAAGTTTGCAAGTGGAATAATGTTGTCAATCAATCCGCTGAGTTTGAGATAGGCGATTGTTCTAGATTATCCAGGTGGGTCCAATGGAATCACAAGGGTCTTTCCAGGTGGAAGAGGGAGGCAGGGAGTGGGCGGGGGGCAGGTGAAGGCAGAATGAAGACACCTAAGACGGTCAAGGCGTGACACTGGCGGCTCTGAGGGCGGAGGACGGCCTCGAGCTGAGGAGCGCAGCTGGCCTCCGGAAGGTGGAAGAGACAAGGGACAAATTGTCCCCTGGAGTCTCCAGTGAGGAGCGTGGCCCTGCTGACACCTGGAATTTAGCCCAGTAAAACTCATTTTGGCCTTCTGACCTCCAGAACTAGGAGATAATGAATGTGTGTAGCTTTAACCCACCACATTTGTGATACTTGTTACAGCAGCGGCAGGGACCCATCACACAGCTGCCCCCAGGAGAGGGAGAGCCCTGAAAGGTATTTCATCCTGGGCGTGATGGCAGAGAGTGGCCCCACCCTCAGTCCTAATGGACACAGGGCGGTGGTCACCTCTCTCATGCCCCTTCGATTGTCTGGTCTCACTCTTAAAAGCACAGATAAATCCTGGAGCATGAGGGAGGCGGGAGCAGGCGCATCTAAGTGGTGCCCCAACCGCAGCTGGGCTTCCAGATGTGCTGTCTCCACTAACGCAGAGTGACGTGGCCTCAGGTCCGTGATATGTGGCCATCGATCCGGCAAATGTGTTCCATTCCATCCCTATCACAGAGGAAGTCGGATGCGGTCGGCGCACACGTGGAAGGGACAACAGGGTGCAGTTATGGTCCTGCCCCAAGGCTGCGTTAACTCTCCTTCCATCTGTCACAGTAGGCCCTACGGGACCTGGACTTTCCTGAGAACACCACACAAGTCCGCTATGTTGATGTTATCGTGTTAATCAGACCAGATGGGCAAGAAATGGCTCGTACATTGGAAACTGTAACAAGACGCGTGCCCTCCTGGGGGCAAGAGAAGAAGCCTGCAAGGGCTGTGTGGGTCTGGATGTCTGAGCAGACAAACGATCGCGTCTCGTGCCGCTCCACTGTGAAGGGATGTCTGTAGAACACTTCAATCCTGGGGGCAGCATGTTCCACAGGCGAAAATCTAGGAAAGGCCAGCAGCTTTGAGAGGACCTGGAGCAGGGACAGTGCTGCCATCCTGACCACGTGACCCTGGAGACCTGACGGTTTTAGAGGGGTCCTGCAGGGAGAAGAAGAAGCCATGCACTGCTGACGGGAGAAGAAGAAGCCATGCACTGCTGACGGCAGGCCCCCGGTGGAGAATCAGGGTTGACTCCTCGGTGTCTGGAACAAAGCCACACCACTTGAAGCAGAGAATTCATGCTATTTGAAAAACAGCCCTCGGGGGGTGCTCACAGAACTGCCCATCACGAGCTGGACGGTCGGACCCACCAAGCCAGAAGGTCAGGCAGGCCCTGTAGGACCTGCCATGGGGTGGGAATTGTCCACCCAGATCAGGCTTGAGCATGACCAGAGGCACAAACAAGCTGCCCTCAGAGCCTAGATTTGGGGGATAGAAGGTAAAACCACCCACACCGGACCAAGGGACCCATTTATGGCCAAGAGGGTGTGGGAATGTACCCGTGACCAGGGGATCCACTGGCTCTGGCACACACTGTGACACCCAGAAGCTGGTGGCTTTGTGGTGTCATGCAGTAGCCTTTTGAAGGTGTGGTTGTGATGACACAGAGTGACTGACACCATCCTGTGGGGTGCAGAATATTCCAGAAATCAGCACATTACAGGGACTGTGCCCCCAGGAGTGAGAGCGCAAAGCTTTGGCCCAGGAACCAAGAGGTCCCCCCACCTGCTGTCACCCCAGTGGCTCACTTGGGGGGAGATTTTTGCTTTCCAACCTCACCACTCCAGTTCTGGTGAGTCTGCAAGACCAGAGTCCTAGAGGGGGAATCACCAGGTTCACAGCAAGGCTGACACTGAAACTGAAGCCACCACTGCCAGTTGGGCACTTGGGGCTCCTCATGCCAGGAATCCAGTGAACAAGAGAAGGAGTTGCCCTCCTGGGATCGGCGAGGACAGGAGGGCCTGAGGAGGCATGTGAGTGACACCAGGTGAGACCAGTGAGGTGTCCCCACCAGGAAAGCCACCTCGGCCAGCAGAGGTGCCAGCTGCGGGTGAGAGGGGTCTAATGGTGGAGAGTAGTGGAGGGAGATGATATCACCTCTGGCCTTGAGACCAGCTGTAGGGAGGGAGCCAGAGTTTGAGCCTTCTCTGTGTGAATTTCCCCAGGAGTAGAGACTACAGTGGGTTGAATGGTGGCCCCCAAAAGATAAGTCTAAATCTTGACCCCCAGAACCTGTGAATGTGACTTTGTCTGGAAAAAGGCTTTTTGCAGGTCTGCAGATGAGATTATCCTGGATTACCTGAGTGAGTCCTAAATCCAATGACAAGTGTCTTTATAAGAGACAGAAGAGATGACACCTCCCAGAGGTGGAGACTCTGCGATGGCAGAGGCAGCCACAGGCCACGGAATGCCGGGAGCCACAGCAGCTGGAAGCGGCTGGTTCAGAGGGAGCGTAGCCCTGGGACACCTGCATTCTGACGTCCAGGTTCCAGAACAGTGGAGAGTAGATTTCTATTGTTTTAAGCCCCTGAAGTTCACGGTCATTCACAGCAGCAGCCCAGGAAGCTACTCCAGGGAACCGGCTGGACTGCTGGAGGCCTTGCTCCTGGCTGGGGTGAACTCGCTATGCAAAAGAAGAGGACGAGGACAGCAAAGAGGTGGACGGAATGGACGCTGGGCAGCTGCCCAGAGTCCCCCTTCAGGACCTGGGCACTGTCCCAGCTGCAGGGAGCATCACCCATAGCGGAGTCCCTCCCAGACAGCTGCACCAAGGGACTGGCTGAAGTGATGGCACAATGGCTGGGACTGGGACCACGGGCCTCAATTTAGGGTCCCCTGCCAGCCGTCTCAGCTCCAGAGCTCCCTGTGGACTGGCTGGGGCTCCTCTTCCCACTGTGTGCCACTCGCCCCTGCCCATTCTCACATCCCTCCGCCCCACAGGTGATGCTCCCGAGAACATGTACCCAGTTCTCACAGTGTCTGAGTCTGACAGCCAGGAATGCACCTGCAGGGGCATCGCAGCCCAGAGGGGAAGGACGGACTGATTACTCCGTGAACAGTGTTGGGAAGACTTCAGTGAAGGTGAATTGGAACCTCACACTTAACGCCAAATTAATTCCAGATGAACTTAGAAACCCAAAGAGCTTTGTAGGAAACCATGGAGGGATTCTTAAGTGATCTTTCTAAATTCTATCCCTAAACCAGGCGCCATAAAAAATAAAACAGAGTAGAAACCCCCATAACCAAATTCAGAAAAAAATTAAAATGAAGGAAAGACTTGCAGTTTATCACAAAAGATCATTTTCTTTAAAAGCCCAGAATTACACATTAATTTAAAAAAATCAATAACTCAGTAGAAAAATGGTCAAAATGTTATCACCAGGTCACAGACAAGGAAATACACATCGCTCTTAAACACGTTAAAATATGCTAAACTCTACTTTTTTTATTGAAGTGAAATTCACTTCACAAAATTAATCATTTTTAAGTGAAAAATTCAGCGACATTAGTAAGTGCCTCTCCGGGGGCTGTAAAAACAATGCCTTTATCTAGTTCCAAGTTCATGATCATCATCGGAACAGGGAATGCTGCTCCCACTTGCAGTCAGTGCCCCCACCCCGGAGGTGGGAGGCCTCAGTGTCTCTCTATGGATTTGTTTATCCCATATAATAGAATCATATAAAATGTGGGCCCTGGTGTCTGATTTCTTTCACGTAGTAGATTTTCAGCGTTTCATCCATGTTACAGCATGTATAAGAATCTCAGCTGAATGATAAATATTACTCCCCCCCACCCACAGGTGGACCACAGTGCATCCATTACCCATGGGTGACCTTGGCCTCACTATTCAGCCATTGTGAACAATGCTGCCATGACATGTGTGTACACACAGCTGTCAGAGTTCCTGGTTTTGGTGCTTTGGGGAATATACCTGGGAGTGGACTTGCTGGGTCATATGGTAATTCTGTGTTTAACTTTTTGAGAAAACGCCCGACCGTTTTCTGCAGTAGCTGCACCATTTTGCGATCCCACCAGCGATGGATGCGGGTTCCAACTTCTCCACGTCTTTCCAGACGCTGTTATTACACCTTCCCTCTTGTCACAGTAGGCGTGCTAGTGGGGTGACCTGGCATCTTGTCCTGCTGTAGATTTGCACTCCCCTGAGGATTAGCGATGTTGAGCGTCTTACCATGTGTGTTGGCCTTTGTGCATCTTCTGTGGAGAAGTGTCTATTCAAGTCCTTTGCCCATTTTGGCCGGGGCTGGGTTTGAACGCGCCACCTCCCACATATGGGGCCGGCGCCCTACTCCTTTGAGCCACAGGCGCCTCTCCTTTGCCCATTTTTTAATAGGTTATTTATCTTCTTGTCAACTTGTGAGAGCTCCTTATACATTCTGGCTACTCGACCCTTACATAAGATACAGTTCACAGGTATTTTCTCCCATCCTGTGGGTGGTCTTTTCAAGTTCTTGATACCGTCCTTTGAGGCATGAAAGTTTTCCTTTTGATGAAGTCCAATATACCTATTTCTTTTCCATTTGTTGCTGTCATTTCTGGTGTCATCTACTCCACATTTATTTTTATTTGTTGAGACAGAGTCTCAGGCTATCTCCCTGGATAGAGTGCCGTGGCGTCACAGCTCACAGCAACCTCAAACTCTTGGGCTTAGGCGATTCTCTTGCCTCAGCCTCCCAAGTAGCTGGGACAACAGGTGCCCGCCACAATGCCTGCCTACTTTTTTTGTTGCAGTTGTCACTGCTGTTTTTTCTCTGGCCCAGGCTGGGTTCGAACCCACCAGTCTTGGTGTATGTGGCCGGTGCCCTAGCCACTGAGCTATGGGTGCGGCTACCTACTCCACTTTTAATAAGACAAATACAGATTGAAACTATTCTGAAATACACTTTTTCACTTACTTGGCAAGGATCGGAAACTTTGCTATATTCATGGGTAAACACATTTCTTACACATTTAAATTAATGTAACTTCTTTAAAGAGCATTTTCCAGCATCTAACCAAGTTATAGTTTGCCTCTGACTCAGAAGTTCCAGGTGGAGGAATTTTTCCTGGATGCCCCGGCACGCTGAGGAATCCCGGGCAGACAAGCAGGACGCGCCCACGAACACTGCAGCGTCATCCGTGTTCTCAGAAGGCGGAAACCACCTAAACATTCGTCGGGGGCGGTGCAGTTAAATAAATTGTGACATGCCCCTGCACTGGGCCACTTGGCAGCTGTCAGAGAAATGAGGAAGGGCTTTCTGTTCTGAGACAGAACGGTGTTTACGGACACTAGGTGAAGACAGCCAGGTACTGGGGTTGGCCGTGCCCCGGCTTGTGTAAACAGAACTGGGGAAAGCGCACACAAGTCCACACCGCAGTCGTGAGTTCATAGAACATCTCAGAACAGGTGCAGGCGAGATGACAGCTCCTGGAGAAGCCCCAGGGTGGTGAGGGACAGACAGGACCAGCTTCACCAGCGAGCCATTTGCAAAGCAACCCGCCTGGCTCTGAGGGGCTCTCCGCCTGCTGTCTTGAAATTCTTAATAATTTTTTCCCAATGTTCTTATTGTGGTAAAATATGTATGACCAAAAATTTACTATCTTGGCCATTTTTTAAAGCCTGCAGCCTGGTAGTGTTCACTGTGTTCACGCTGCAGCGCTGCCGTCACCACCGTCCATCTCCAGGGCGCCTTTCATCCTTCCAGAGCCAAAACTCTGTTCCCATTAAACCAGCGATTCTCAACCTGTGGGTCGCGACCCACAGGAACCGTATTAGAGGGTGCGGCATTCGGAAGGCTGAGAACCACTGCATTAAGCACTAACCTCCCCTCCCTGCCCGTCCCGCAGCCCCTGGCAGCCCCTTCCATGTTCTGTCTCTGTGGCTCTGACTATTCCAGACACCCTGTGAATCAGGTAGCGTCTGTCCCTGGCTTAGCCCTTAGCGTGTGAACGTCCCCCGTGCCACCTGTGCTGTAGCGCGTGTCAGGGCTTCCTTCGTTTTTAGAGCCGGGTAATGTTCCTTTGCACGGATGGACCACATTTTGCTAATTTGCTCATCATTTGCTCATTCACGGGTGGGTTGCTTCTGTGTCTTAGCTGCTGTTAACAACTAGACTGGGTCGTTTCTAAAGAGCACACGTGTCTTTCTCGTGGTTCTGGAGGCTGGACAGCCCGAGCTCAGGGCACTGGTGTGGGAGTCTGGTGCCTTCCCTCTATTTCCCAAATGGTACCTCATGGCTCTGACCTCACATGGCAGAAGGTGGAAGGGGGGCGGGAGGGGGGCGGGAGGGGGGCGGGAGGGGGGCTCCCTTCAATATGAGAACTCATAAGGGCACTAGTCTCGTTCATGATGACAGGGTCCTCGGGACATGCTCACCTCCCAAGGGCCTCGCCTCTTCACACTGCTGCATTGGGGATTGGGTTGCAACGTCAGTTTTGGAGGGGACACCGTCATCGTTCAAACCACAGCAAGCAGGGACCCAGGAGTGGAGCTTCCGGATGGATGGCAGCTCTAGTTTTAATTTTTTGAGGAACTGCCACTTTGTTTCCCCCGGCAGTGTGCAGGGCCTGCCAGCGCTGCACCTCCTCCCCTGGCTGTTCTGGCTTTTTGTTTGTTTCTCATGCAGCAGCCGCCCTACAGGGCTGAGGGCATCTAACTGCGGGCTTAGCACGTGTGTCCCTGATGGCACTCAGTGGCTTTACCACAGGGCCCTGGTCCTTGTTGGCAGGTAACCCCAGCAGTCCTGGGACAGGGACCCCAGATTCCAACCCTTGGCATCTTTTTTGTAGTGCACTGAGTGGTGAGTGACCAGCCCTAAACAATTCCAATGGAATTTTAAAAATCAGCAGCAGGGTGCCCCCCCCAACACTGGACACCCGATTCTATTCTCCCCTTTCACTGCTGCTGCTCCCCTTTTCACAGCAGCAAAGCCAGGCCACTCACACCCCACCCCCATGCACTGCCTTTGGGTCTCCGGAGCCTCAGCACTGAGGAGGACTATGCCTTTCACCAGGTCAACCAGTGGCCAGCCTGGGGAGCTCATTCGCAGCATCGGGCTGCAGACCATGAAGAGCTCCTCCCCAGCAGCAAGCTGACATGCTCAAGCTTCCCTCTCTGGGTGGCCTGTCACCCACCGTGGTGTTTGGACTCAGAGCTCCGGGGTCACGCGCAGTCTGTGTGTGGGATCAGGCTGAGGGCGGCCATGGGAAGCAGGGCTGTGGCCCCAGACAGCTCTGGGTAGCCACGGGCAGGCAAGACGTCGCTTCCCAATCCCGGGTGACACGACGGTGGTGACGGTGACAGTGACAATGATGCCGCCCAGGTGGAAGTGAGGAGAGGACAGCAGCAAGACAGTGACAAGATGGAAGGTGGCAGTGGTGACGACGCTGACAATGACGACGGCGGGCAGCTGTCTGACCCCCTCAGGTGCTGCCCACACACCGCACACTGTGCATGTCCCCACGGCTTCCGTCTAGCCCCTCAAAGGCCGACAGGCTCTCCTTGCAGAGGGCACAAATGCCCTCACGCCCAGCCACCTGCAGCCAGGGCAGACACATTAGGGGCGTGGGGCACAGGGAGGAAGGAGACGCTCTGGTGCTGGCCTGCTTTTGTCCACTGGGCCATTTTGTGAGGGGGACTGGAATGAAGTCTGCAAATGTGGGAGCGCCTGCAGCTGGCCTAGGGGCAAAGGGACCCTGGGCCTTGGGCTTTGGACTCTGTCAAGGTCTTGCAGATGCTGGAACGGGCTGAGCACCCTCTGTGCTCACATCACCCCCCCAACTGGACACCCCAATTCTGTTCTCCCCTCATCACTGCTGCAGAGGCGTCAGAGCTTTGTCCCACACACCCTGCCCCACCCCCAGGCCTGGAAGCAGCTCCAGGCAACAGCTGCAGGCACTTGCCTGCACCGGGTCTCCAGGGAGCCAGCCCCAGGGAGCCTAAAAATAACTGGGGTGAGAGGAAGTGGAGGCTCCCAGCCCCCAAGGGAGGCCAGAAGCCAGAAAAAGGGGCCCCTGCCCCACTCCACCCAGGCTGCCTCCAATTCAGCCTTGGTGGTCTGGAGAAAGTGCTGGGGCATGGGAGGTCTGAGTGGGCTTGGAGCACCCCAAACATACTCTCACATGGGTGTACATGCCCTCTCAGGCCTCTGTGCACACGTGAGCTCACACCCACCCTGCACTATCAGACTGCTCTAAGTTTGCTGCTGGGCAGGAGCCCAAACCTCTGTCCTCCCCCACACAGGCTCCGCTCCGCTGCATGGTCTGGACAGATGCACCCACTGTTTCCGCTTCTCACCTGCCCTGGGTCACAGAGCCCAGGCCAGAGCAAAGGGGGATTCTGTCCTGTGGTCCAGTCTCCTCCTTCACAGATGGAGAAGATGACATGAGAGGGGCCAGAGATGCACTCAGGGTCACGCCAGCATTGTGGGGTGAGGGGAGCGCCCACCCTCCCAGAGATGCACTCAGGGTCACGCCAGCAGCATGGGGTGAGGGGAGCGACCACCCTCCCAGAGATGCACTCAGGGTCACGCCAGCAGCGTGGGGTGAGGGGAGCGCCCACCCTCCCAGAGATGTACTCAGGGTCACGCCAGCAGCGTGGGGTGAGGGGAGTGTCCACCTTCCCAGAGATGCACTCAGGGTCACGCCAGCAGCGTGGGGTGAGGGGAGTGTCCACCCTCCCAGAGATTCACTCAGGGTCACGCCAGCAGCGTGGCGTGAGGGGAGCGACCACCCTCCCAGAGATTCACTCAGGGTCACGACCGCGGAGGGGCGTCCGGGGGGG
>CAUYQV010195044.1:0-20090 GCA_963574575.1 Galagoides demidoff
CCTGTGGTCCCAGCTACTTGGGAGGCGGAGGCAGGAGACTCGCTTGAGCCCAGGAGTTGGAGGTTGCTATGAGCTGTGATGCCATGGCACTCTACCCAGGGGGACAGCTTGAGGCTCCGTCTCAAAAAAAAAAAAAAAGAATACTGAAGAGTACAATCAATCTTTGTTTTACAACCTTTTTACCCCCAAATGAAGTGAAATTAATTTGACCTATTTTCAGCAATAGGGTAAGCATTTCATCAAATAGTGTGGCATTTTACTTTAATTTTGTGCATGTGTCACCTTATATTTTAAGAGACTACTTTTTTTTTTTTTGAGACAGAGTGTCAAGCTGTCGCCCTGGGTAAAGTGTTGTGGCGTCACAGCTCACAGCAACCTCCAACTCTTGGGCTTACATGATTCTCTTGCCTCAGCCTCCCAAGTAGCTAGGACTATAGGCGCTTGACAACGCCCAGCTATTTTTTGGTTATAGTTGTCATTGTTGTTTGGCAGGCCTGAGCTGGATTCGAATTGGCCAGCTCTCGTGTACATGGCTGCTCCCTAGCCACTTGAGATAGCAGCGCTGAGCCAAGAGACTACCTTTTTTGACTGAATATTACTACAAAGAAAATGTTTATGGGCTTGGTGCCTGTAGCTCAGTGGCCAGGGCGCCAGCCACATACACCCGGGCAGGCGGATTCAAACCTGGCTTGGGCCTGCTAAACAACAATGACAACTACAACAACAAAAAAATAGCTGGGTGTTGTGGCAGGTGCCTGTCGTCCCAGCTATTTGGGAAGCTGAGGCAAGAGAATCGCTTGAGCTCAAGAGTATGAGTTTGCTGTGAGCTGTGATGTCACAGCAACATCTCACATAGTGAGACTCTGTCTCAAAAAAGAAAATGCTGACTTGGCGCCTGTAGCACAGTGGTTACAGTGCCAGCCACATACAGTGAGGGTGGTGGGTTCAAGCCCAGCCTGGGCCTGCTAAACAACAATGACAACTGCAACAAAAAAAAATAGCTGGCCATTATGGTGGGTGCCTATAGTCTCAGCTACTTGGGAGGCTGAGGCAAGAGAATCACTTAAGCCTAAGAGTTTGCGGTTGCTGTGAGCTGTGACACGACACTCTACCAAGGGCGACACAGTGAGACTCTTTATCTCCAAAAAAGGAAAAGAAAAGAAAATGTTATAAAGAGGTCATGACAGCTGTCATTTCAAAGAGGTGGCAAAAACTTGATCCGTCAGTGACTTCTACTCAGAAAACACATATTAATCTCTGTGAGCTATGGCTTGGTGTTTCCTCTCCTCAAACTCAGTCTGATAGGGAGCTGGACACGTATGTAATAAATGTGGTGAATTCTTGAACATGAGTGGACAGGGATGAACTTACTAGAAATGGGGCTGTCAGGGCCCATCACAGACGACCGAATCGGGGTCTGTGTCTTTACAGGATCCCCAGGTAAGTTGAACGTATGTGGATGTTAAAGTTGGAGGAGCATGGGGCTGTATCCCCAAAAGCTTTGCAAACCACATTAGACTTTATTTTATATGACAGACTGCGATTGAAGTATAGTTAAGAAGCACCCCATGTGCGTACTGCTTTGGTATAATGACTTTCCATTAATTATAACACAAACAGAATTTTGGGGTCTCTTTTTTGTTTCCTTTTCTGAAGATAGGATCTTGTTCAGGTGCCTAGGCTCACATGCAGTGTCGTGATGACAGATCCCTGCAGCCTCAAACCACTGGCTCAGACAATCCGCCCAGCTTAGCTTCCCAACAAGTAGCCAGGATGAGAGGCATACACTTGGCTAATTTCTGTTTTTTTCTGGAGACAGGTCTTGCTTGTTGCCTAGGCTTGTCTTGAACTACTGGTCTCAAACAATCCTCCTTCCTTGGCCTCCCAAAGATTTGGGACTGCAGGTGTGAGCCACTGTACCTGGCCTAGAATTTCATTTTACGAAATATCATTATAGGCTCAGCGCCTGTAGCTCAAGTGGCTAGGGCGCCAGCCACATATACCGGAGGTGGCAGGTTCGAGCCTAGCCTGGGCCTGCCAAATAGCAATGACAACTACAGCCAAAAAATAGCCGGGCATTGTGGTAGGTGCCTATAGTCCCAGCTACTTGGGAGGCTGAGGCAGAAGAATCACTTAAACCCAAAAGAGTTTGAGGTTGCTATAAGCTGTTGCTATGAGCTGCCACAGCACTCTACAGAGGGCAACATAGTGAGACTTTGTCTCAAAAAAAAAAGGAAATGTTGTTATAATATTTAGCTTAATATTATGTTCCTTGATATAAAGTGCTCTGGAAAGACATCCCAACCCCAAACTACAGGTAAATTCAAATGCATTTTCATTTTTAAAAGGTTTGAAAAGTTTCTCTAAAGTAATCCAGGCTCGATGTTTGGGGGGGAGTAGTACAGAAATTTGAGATTTACTGCACTTGGTCTTAGCCAGGAGGCCACCCAGCGATGATGGAATCTAAAAGGAAGTGTCCTGTTCACCCTTTCTCTCCTCCCCTCCCTCAGCAAGCTCAACTGAGAAGAGCCACTGCTCACAGCCCAGTGTATACGCTGGGCATGTTTTTTGTGTGTTTGCAAACTTGTGTTTCTCTAAATTATTTATTAGCATATGCTCATTAACAGAAGCAATTACATACACATTGGTATGCAGTGTTTTTCTCTACAATGTATACTGGAGATTTTTTCATTTCAGTGTGCGTTAATTTACATCATTATCTTTTTTTATATGTGCTATTGTGTGTTGGAGATGTTCAGTCTCTTGTTGGTGGACATTGGGACTGTTTCCAGTTATAACTGCTCTAAGCAGTATATGATGGACATTTCTGAGAGTAATTTCACATATTGGTATGGAGCTCTGTATATTTGCAGAATAGGTACCTCATGGGAGTTTGTCATCAAAAAAGTTAAACCAAGGCTGGGCAGGGTTCACATTTATAATCCCAGTACATGGAGAGGCCAAGGGTCACTTGAGGCCAGGAGTACCAGACCAGCCTGGGTAACATAGTGAGACCCCCATCTTGGAGTGGCTGTGCCTATAGTGAGACCCCATCATGGGTTGTAGTTGTGCTGTAGTGAGACCCCATCACAGGTTGTGGTTGTGCTGTAGTGAGACCCTGTCACCGGTGGCAGCTGTGCCTGTAGTGAGACCCCGTCTCAGGGTGGTGGCTATTCCTGTAGTGAGACCCCATCACGGGTTGTGGTTGTGCTGTAGCGAGACCCTGTCACTGGTGGCGGCTGTGCCTGTAGTGAGACCCCATCACGGGGTGGTCTGACGTACTGTGATGGGAGGCTGAGGCAGGAGGATCACCTGCCTCCGGTGGTGATCAGTTTATTGATGTAGGCTGCAGGAACGGTGACTACGCCATGACATGCCTGCCTGAGCAGCAGACCGAGACCTGTTGCTAAAGATAAAATTTAAGAAAGTTAAATCATATGATAATTATGTGATGTAATGCAAGTGTTAGCTTGACTTAGTGGTCCCATAATGTATGTATATATCAAAAATTCATGTTATATATCATAAATATATGTAATTTTTATTTGTCAGTTAAAAAATAATTTAAAGGGTGGCGCCTGTGGCTCAAAGGAGTAGGGTGCCGGCCCCATATGCTAGAGGTGGCAGGTTCAAACCCAGCCCTGGCCAAAAACTGCAAAAAAAAATAAAAATACATAATTTAGGCCAGGTACAGTGGCTCATATCTATAACCTCAACACTTTGGGAGGCTGAGGCAGGAGGATCACTTGAGATCAGGAATTGAAGACCAACCTGGCCAACATAGCAAGTCCCCATCTCTATAAAAACAAAATTTAAAAATTAGCCAGGTGTGGAGGCTCGCACCTCACCTCAACTACTTAGGAGCCCGAGCTGGGAGGGTCATTGAGCCTAAGAGTTTGAGGCCATGATGAGCTGTTACTGTGCCATTGTACTCTAGCCTCAGTGACAGAGTAAGACTCTGTCTCTTAAAAAAAATAATACAATTTGAAAAATTCTTTTTTTTTTTTTTTTTTAGACAGAGCCTCAAGCTGTCCCCCTGGGTAGAGGCTGTGGCATCACAGCTCACAGCAACCTCCAACTCCTGGGCTCAAGCGAGTCTCCCGTCTCAGCCTCCCAAGTAGCTGGGACCACAGGCGCCCGCCACAACGCCTGGCCATTTTTTGGTTGCAGCCATCATTGTTGTTTGGTGGGCCCGGGCTGGGGATTCAAACCTCCACCTTAGGTGTACGTGGCTGGCGCCCTAGCCGATTGAGCCACAGGCGCCAAGCCTTTAATTTACTTTTTTGATGCAACAGTCTTATCCTCTCATATGGCAATTTGCTGTTCTTTTTCCCTAAATGGGTATTAAATGTTTTAGTTTCTAGGGAAAACTGTAGCCTTTGCCTTGTTCAAGTAAAAGGTTAAATATTTCATTATGTTCCGTTGATTCCCTACTTAATTCTGATACCAGTCTTTTCTCAATTTTGACACACAGAGGAAATAGTAAATTATTTTAAGTACTTTCAATTATTCTTCAGTTGTAATTTTGTAATGTTTGTTTTCAACCATGTAGGTATTGGGGTATGCTGATCTGGAGAAAAATGTCACAACTACCAGTCAAAGACAGGACTGTAATTTGATTTCCTTAGTGTATGAGAAACTCTATTCTAGGAGCCAGACGTTTAATTGTGGGATTTTATGTTTGAGCAAATAAAGACCATAAGCTTGCTTCTCTTTAAACAGACTCACAACTGCCTTTTTTCCTTGTACCCAAAACCAGTCTTACTGATTTGTTTTGATATGGAAAAACTGGTTTGCTTAATCTAACTAAACATTGTATGAATGAATAGTAATTTTGTAACCATTATGTCCCCTCCCCCTCCCCATATTCTTTGTTTTGAGGCAGAGTTTCTCAGCCTCCACCCTGGCTAGAGTGCCCTGGCTTCAGCCAAGCTCACAGCAACCACAAACTCCTAGGCTCAAGCCAACCTCCTATAGGGGCCCACCATAAAGCCAGCTAATTTTTCTGTTTTTAATAGAGATGGGGTTGCGTTTTTGCTTAGGCTGGTCTCAAATTCCTGAGCTAAAGGATCCATCCTCCTTGGCCTTGCAGAGTGTTGGGATTACAGGTGTGAGCCACTGCACCCCGCCCCACATGCTCATATGTGGTGAGGGGGTTGGGAGTAGGGAGCAGCAAATGCGTCTTTTTTTAAACAAATGTGATGTTTTAGCTCAGCTATTTTTGTTTTTAATTGAGACAGAGTCTTATTTTGTCACCCTTGGTAGAGTGCTGTGGTGTCATAGCTCACAGCAACCTCAAACTCAAGCGATTTTCCTGCCTCAGCCTCCAGAGTAACTGGGACTACAGGCACCTGCCATAATACCTGGCTATTTTTGTTGTTGTTATTGTTGTTTAGCAGGCCTGGGCCAGGTTCAAATCCACCAGGCCCAGAGCATGGGGCCAGCGCACTAAACACTGAGCTATGGGCACCCCCCTTTTTTTTTTTTTTTTGTTTCATCTTATTTTACTTATCATCACTGTTATTTTTTGAGATAGGTTCTCATCTGTTGCCTGGGCTGCAGCTCAGTGGTGGCACCATACCTCACAGCAACCTCAAAATCCTGGGTTTGGTGATCATCTACCTCAGCTTCCTGAGTAGCTGGGCCTACAAGTGTCTACCACCAAACCCAGCTAATGTTTTTTTAATGTTCCGTAGATATGAGGTCTTGCTGTATTGCTCAGGCTGGTCTCAAACTCCTGCCCTCAAGGGATCCGCCCACCTTGGCCTCCCAGATTTCCGGGATCACAGGTGTGAGCTGCCACTGGCCATGAGAGATCATTTAACATGCTCCTTTCGCCCTCATGGCCTGCAGGCTCACCTCGCCTCGTTAAGACCGGGTGTTTTATGCCACTAGGCTGTACCAGCCCTCACTGAACCTTGTCCTCTTTGGATAGGTATTTGGACTGCTGGAAGTTTAACCATTACAGGGGGTGGCACAGAGAGTGCGTGTTGTATTTTGGCAACTGCATTTGTCTGTGGGGCAAGTTCCCTGAAACACAGTGTGTCCTTCACAACAGGGGTGCCAAGTGACTGCCACTAGTACTGTGCTATTGATCACATTTTTACCAACAGCATGTGTGAGTTTGTGCTTTCTAACAACATGTAAAAGATGGTGTAAAGGAAGAAATTGAAACCTGGTGATTTGCAGAGGCTGCGGGGTGCGTTATGTGGATGTAGTTCTTTTATTTATGTCCTGATGGCTTCCATAGGTGAGATTTGTGGAAATTTAAAGTGAATATAAGCATTCTTTGATGTAAAGAGTATATGGAGTGTTTCTGAATTTTAGGAGGTTAAACTTCTTAGCAGCTTGCATTATAAAATAGGACCTATTCATGGCGGGGGGGTAAATTGAGTGTGGAGATGTAAGAAAACCGTACTGAGAATGGTGACAGATGTACTTTCTGTGGTGTTTTTCCGAACGTCTTTGCTCCTGTGTGATGTTAGCTGGTCCCTTCAGAGCTGAAACGGCAGGTCACTCATGCCTCTTACCACCCCATGTGACATGGTCAGGAGTGGTGGTCATTTCAGAAAGCGCCTGGGGACGACTTCTCACTGGGTGTGTTATCAGTCCTGCTTCACTGATACAGACAGTGTTATGTACCAAACCGAACGTTTCAAAATGAAAATAAATAGCAATAAAAGAAAAACCTAAGTACCACTCCGCGCAGACCTAGTTTTATAGCTGACACAGTTTCCTTTCTGCTCGAGGAAGCCCCTGTAGCCTTTTGTAAAGTGAAAGTCTAGTGATGAATTATTTCAGGTTTTTCATGTCTTTATTTCATTTTTTTAAAAACTTGTTTTATTGAGGTGCACTCAACATGCAATAAGCAATGATATTAGAATCTTACAGTTGAGTTTTGATACTTAGGAGACCATCAGCACACAAGACAGAAAACATGGTTGCCCAGATGCGGCCTCATGCTGCCCTTCCCCAGCCTGCCTCCCACCGTAGCTTGCTGTTTCTGAGCTTTGTAGGGTATATTCCTGAAGCGTGGACGCTTTCCTTTCGGGGGAGGGCCTGGCTGCTTTTGCTCGATTATCCCTGCCGTGTATAGATCAGGAGTTCACGGTCTCTGACTGCCCAGCGCTCTTTCCTGTTTGTCCTGTAGTTTGTTCATCTCTTGATGGTTAGTAGGTTGCTACCACTTTTTGGCTGTTATAAATAAAAAAGGCTATGAACAGCCACTGCAAGTCTTTGCATGGATACTTGTTTCCTTTTTTCTTGGGTAGATACTTGGAAGGAGAATGGCCGGATCATATGGTAGATGTGTATATGCTTGTGTGTCTTTTTCTTTTTCTTTTTGAGGCAGGGTTTTGCTCTGTTGCCCCAGCTAGAGTGCAGTGGGGCCATCACAGCTAAAACGGCTTCGCTGAAGCGATCCTCTCACCTCAGCCGCTGGACTAGCTGGGAGGACCAGTGCCTGCCACCACACGTGGCTGGTTTTTCCCTTGTTTTGTAGAGACAGCGTCTGTGGCTCAGTCTGGTTTGTGAACCTTCAGCCTTGGCCCCCCAAAGTGTTAAGATTACAGGGGTGATCTCAGTTTGGGTCTTTGTTGCCATCCATGCTTCATACCTCTGGCTTCGTGAACATAGCACAGGTGATTAAAGTAACTTTTAATGCCCCTGTCTACAGATTCTTCATCTGGGTCACTTCAGAGTCACCTTCCCTTGCCTGATTTGTTCCCTGGTTGTGAGTCACATGTTCTTGCTTCTTCACATGCCTGGTGATATTCTATCGGATTCCACCTTCTGGGACATTGAGTGTACACCAGGACCTCCCTAGTTGGCCACCGCCCTGCAGTGACCACCTCCCTGCAGTGACCACCTCCCGTGCTGGTCTAGTGTTCACGGACGGGACATGCAGCACCTGTGCCTGTCAGCACAGGCCGGTTGTTGGGCTCCTGGTGGTGTCCACTCACAGCTTCTACTGAGCTTTGTCCTGAGATACAATTAAGTTAGTTTCAAACAGTTGATCCTTCACTGTTTCATTTCCAATATCTTTTTTTTCTTTTTTTGAGATAGAGTCTCACTCTGTCATCCTTAGTAGAGTCCTGTGGCATCATAGCTCACAGCAACCTCCAAGTCTTGGGCTTAAGCAATTCTCTTGCCTTAGCCTCCCAAGTAGCTAGGACTACAGGCACCTGCCACAACGCCTGGCTACTTTTTGTTGCATTTGTCATTGTTATTTTGGCTGGCCTGGGCGAGGTTTGAACCTGTTAGCCTCAGTGTATGTGGCTGGCACCTTCCTGACTGAGCTACAGGCACCGCCCATTTCCAATATCTTTTTTTTTTTTTGAGACAGAGCCTCAAGCTGTCCCCCTGGGTAGAGTGCTGTGACATCACAGCTCACAGCAACCTCCAACTCCTGGGCTCAAGCAATTCTCCTGCCTCTGCCTCCCAAGTAGCTGAGACCACAGGCATCCACCACAAAGCCTGGCTATTTTTTGGTTGCAGCTGTCATTGTTGTTTTGGTGGGCCCAGGCTGGATTCAAACCTGCCACCTTAGGTGTATGTGGCTGGTGCCTTAGCTGCTTGAGCCACAGGCACCGAGCCCATTTCCAATATCTTAAGCCATTGTTTTATTTGTATATCTGTTTTTAGAGCTGGGGTTTCACTTTTTTTTATTTTGTTTTATTTTTTTTAATTTTTTTTTTGAGATAGAGCCTCAGGCTATCCCCCTGGGTAGAGTGCTATGGCATCACAGCTCATAGCAACCTCCAACTCCCGGGCTCAAGCGAGTCTCCTGCCTCTGCCTCCCAAGTAGCTGGGACCACAGGCGCCTGCCACAACACCAGGCCATTTTTTGGTTGCAGCCATCATTGTTGTTTGGCGGGCCCGGGCTGGGGATCCGAACCTGCCACCTTAGGTATATGTGGCTGGCGCCTTAGCCGCTTGAGCCACAGGCGCTGAGCTGGGTTTCACTTTTTTACCCAAGCTGGTCTAAAATTCCTGGCCTCAAGTGAGTGCTGAGATTACAGGTTTTCAGTGGAGAGTTAAGTCTGTCCCTCTTACTTCCTCCCTCTGGAAGTGGGGGTGGAGGCGCGCGGCTTTGTAGGAGGGCGTGCACATCTGTAATGGCTGGCTTCCACCTCCCAGAAGAGGAAGCAACAAACCAGAAATCTCTTACTTGTAATTGGGCTCCATGTTGAAAGGATGACCACCTGAACATCTTGGCATTTCTAGAAAATGTTTGTCACTATACATTTGGAGCAGTATAACCATTTAAAGTAGGGAGGGAAATGACTTCTGCAAGTTGCATGGAGTGTTCTGACCCGCTGTCCAGAGGCAGGGAGGCAGCGAGAAGGTCCTGATGGGGCTGTTTCCTGTAGAGCTGGAGGCCAGCGTTCTCTGCATTTTGGGCACTGTGGACCCTGCCTCTTAGATTGTGATGCACTAAGCTGTGCCACAGGTCTCTTCTGAGACAGGTCCCTCCTTCCCTGTTTTGGACTGAGAGTTTGATGTCATCCCTACAATTCCGAGACCCCTATCTGCTATTTGACAGCACCCATAAGATCCTGAGAAGATCAGCCACGTGTGGTGGCTCACACCTGTAATCCTAGCGCTCTGGGAGGCCGAGGCCGGTGGGTTGCCCTGAGTTTAGAGGTTTGAGACCAGCCTGAGCCAGAGTGAGACCCTGTCTCTACAAAAAAAAAGCCAAAAGCCAGGCATTGTAGCAAGCAGGTAGTCCCAGCTACTTGGGAGGCTGAGGCAAGAGAATCGCTGACGCCCAAGAGTTGGAGGTTGCTATGAGCTATGATGCCATGGCACTCTACTGAGGGCTACTCTGTCTCAGTGAAATAAATAAATAAATAAAAAGATCCTGAGAAAATCTCTAGCTTTGCAAGTTTACAAGGTACCATCTTCAGTGTTTCTAAAGTTAAATATTCTCAGACCCTTAAGACCGTGACTGTGTTAGTCCACTGGAAGCATCTGGATTAGATCTTTGTTCTCCGACATCTCTTATTTTTTGGCAGACTTTTGCAGGTGGGCAGTACTCAAAGCGACAGAGTGAGATTCTGTCTCAAAAAAACCAAACAACAAAGAGACTGACCCTGTGCTAGCTGACACCTTCATGTTAACCCCACACACGCTCACGGATGATACTAATGGGTGCTATGTCCACATCTTGATTTTAAAAAGTATACAGTGAAAAGCCAAGGCCCCTGCCCCTGTCCCTCCCCTTCCTCTCAGCTCCCCCCCACCCTGTGGTTTGCTCGGGGTAGGACGGCAAGTTGTGTGGAGGTTTTTGAGCGAGAGACTCAACGTGCCCTTACCTGAGAAGAAATAATAGAAGGAAAGAAAAAATGGGTCCCAGAGAAGGAAAAAGGAAGTAGAGATTCAGTGGCCGAGTTGGAGAAGAGGATAGAGGGACTCTTTGTGTTCTGTGTTTTGTTTTGTTTTGGGGGCAGCAGGAACAAGGGCTTCATTTTGTGCTCTCAGGTGGCTGGTTGAGTTTGGGACAGGGTTGAGGCCACCCCCTGCAGTGACCGCAAGAGCAGACAGGACGCAGCGGCAGCGTGGGGCCCCCAGCCCAGACTCCACCCTGCTCAGAGCCATGTTTTCATTAGCTGGGCCCTGGCCCAGGGAGCCAAGCCACACGGTTAGTTGCCCAGCGTCACTCTGGTCTTGGGTTCTTGGAGCCGTCCCCTCTCTGTGAACCTTTGCCAAAACTGTGCGTTCCCATCTGAAGGCGGCTCAGGGCTGTGCTCAGTGCGGACTGCTTGGTAGCTCTTTCTTTCTGTGACTGACCCCTTGAGCATGCTCTCATGTGAAGAAAAACAATCGACAAAATGATTGTTGGAGACCTCTAACCCACCATGGAGTGGCATTCGGAGAAAGAGGCCGCAGAAGGCTTGCTCTTAACCATCCCCATTAGTTACGTAGTAGGGACAATTTCAAATGGGATCATGACAGTTTACATTTACTGTATTTTGAACTTATATGACAGGAATAAAATGATTTTCTGCGTATAGTGTTAATGTGTATATAAAATTCGAAGTCTGTGGGCCTCATGTAATATTTTCTGTTGTTAAAAGAAAACTATAGACAAATTTAACACTTTAATTGAGCAAAGAATGATTAACAAGTCAAGCAGCTGCTCTACCCCCACCTAGGACGGGTTCACGGTGGCTGTGAGCTGCAGCCACAGGGTGGCCAGAGAGGAATCGAGGCAGAAAATGGAAGTGAGGCACAGAAGCCACTGGGTTGGGCACAGCTGGGCACTCGCCTTGTCTGAACGCTATTTGGAAAGCTGTGCATCTGAGAGAGGTTGATCAGCTGAGAGTCGAACACTTATTGTAGGAGGAGAGACCAACAAGCAGAACTTGCCACGTGTGAGGAGGCGGCTTTGGGCTGTACTGGGTTCACCGGCACACAGAAGTGGGGCTGCAGTGGTGTGAGCCATACCCTGGCTCAGTACCTGGGAGGCCGAGGCAGGAGCATCACTCGAGGCTAGGAGTGCCAGACAAGCCTGGGCAACATAGGGAGACCCGTCTCTGCAAAAAGGACTTAAAATTGGCCAGGTTTAGTGGTGAGTGCCTACAGTCCCAGCCACTCCAGAGGCTGAGGAGGAAGAGGGCTTGAGCCCTGGAGTGTGAGGCTGCCCTTGCAGCTGTGGCCATGCCATTGCACTCCAGCCTGGGCAGCGTTGCGAGGTCCTGTCCTTAAAAAAAGGGAAGCTATGTCACCTACTTCAGAGAACAGAATTGTCTAAATAACTGTCTAAAGATTTGTCCTTGTCAGATATTTCTCTGTACACACACACATAAATTTAGAAAGTTTATTTTCACCAAGATACTATATTCTAGGATATAATAATTGTAATCTTCATATTTAGAGGTTTTAAAAAGTGAGCTTTACATTTTGTATTTTCCAGGAGACCCATGTACGGTGTCGTCTCAGTTGGAGTTAGAGGAAGCCTTCAGGCTGTATGAGCTTAACAAGGACTCCGAGCTCCTGATTCACGGTAAGGGAGAAGCCATTTCATTCTCCGCTAGAGCCATAGTTTTTTTGAAATAACTCTCTTCTTGACCACTCTCCCCAAGTACTGGTTCTTAAGACATTCAGGAAGGTCAGACCAGTCCCTCTCAGGTTCTGGAGTCGGTTGTCTCTGCGCCGTCTCAGAAGCTACAGAGTGACGCCATGTCGCTGCACATTTAGGGCCGGACTTTAGAATTGAGAAAGAGTCTAATGATCCCCAAGGTAAGGGATCTTAAACGTCCTTTCTTTTGCTTAGGGGTTAATAGCAGAACTACATAGTACTTTACAGACATTAATATTAAAACTCAGCAACTTTGAGATGTGGGTAACGACATACAAGAAGCATAAACTTTGGCGATGGTGTAATTGGTACACTGTAGACCTGGAATGTCATTTTAGGAACTAAGATTTCAAGTTTGTGGGCGGCACATGTGGCTCAGTGAATAGGGTGCTGGCCCCATATATCAAGCATGGCAGGTTCAAACCCAGCCCTGACCAAACTGCAACAACAACAAAAATAGCCAGGCTAACTATGGTGGGCACCTGTAGTCCCAGTTAGTTGGGAGGCTGAGGAAAGGGAATCCCCTAAGCCCAAGAGCTGGAGGTTGCTGTGAGCCTTGATGGCACAGCACTCTATGGAGGGTGACAAACTAAGACTATCTCTTTTAAAAAAAAAAAAAATTCAAGTTTGCATTCTTTTTTCTTTTTTTTTTTTTTTTTGAGACGGAGCCTCAAGCTATCCCCCTGGGTAGGGTGCCATGGCATCATAGCTCATAGCAACCTCCAACTCCTGGGCTCAAGCGAGTCTCCTGCCTCCGCCTCCCAAGTAGCTGGGACCACAGGCGCCCGCCACAACACCCGGCCATTTTTTGGTTGTAGCCGTCATTGTTGTTTGGCGGCCTGGGCTGGGGATTCGAACACGCCACCTTAGGTGTACGTGGCTGGCGCCTTAGCCGATTGAGCCACAGGCACCGAGCCAAGTTTGCATTCTTTTCATTCTTCTGTGCTGTACCTCAGTTCTTTCTGTCATGTAGAGCCCCCAGAATATGCTGCTTTTATTTTATTTCATGTAACATTTTTGGGAACAGTAGGAGATCAGACTTAGGAAATTGTTTAAAGAATGAAACAAATATAAATCTTTCCTCAGGTATAGTGAATTGTTTCAGTGTCTTACTATTATTTTGTACTTTACAGTGTATTCTTTTTTAAAAACAGTAGTTTCTAGATGTTTTTCTACCTTTACAATGTAACATAGTGACTCCAAAGGGGTCTGTAATCTAGTTTGTTGAGATCCTAGTAGAGCTTCAGAAGTGATCTATTTTTTTGTCATCTCTTTCTAGAATAAAATTACAGTGAATAAGGATTTGACTGCCCAGTGTATTTAACAGTTTTGAGTTTTATTTTTCTCAAAATTTCAAAATATTAAGGGGTACAGATGTTTTTGTTACATGGATACCTCTGACAATCCTTAAATTGAGGCTTTTAGTATGCCCTTCACTTAAATACTGTGAATTAAATCCAGTAGGTTAAGTTTTAAGGCCCTATACCCCCTGATTTATTGCTTTTTTAAAAAATGTTATAATTTTATTTGATGTGTCTGACGATCACCAGTTAGTTTTCATCCACATTGACTGTAGATTTTTGAAAGTGGTAACAGGTACATAGGTAACCAAAGTATAGAGCTTGTTTGGTGAATCTTCATCTTCATTGCATTTTCTAGATAACTGCACACGGGTTCGGACGGTATGGGACATTCCTTATGCCTTTGGCCCAGACAGCTTTGCTGAGCCTGGTATCAGTGCACATATCTGGAGTTCCCAACTCTTTCATGGCAAATTTCCGGATCTCTTTCTGAGTGCCTAAGGGGCACGCTTCTTGAAGCCCACTCCATGGATGCGCTTGTGAATAGTGATAGTGTATTCTCGAGTCACCTCCTTGTTGATGGCAAACTGGCCCTTCTTCTCACCACCCTTCTTTGCAGGAGCCATTCTGCAGGGCCCAAGTTGGAAAGAAGAATTTTTTTTTTGAGACAGAGTCTCACTTTGTCACCCTGGGTAGAGCCATGGCTCACAGCAAACTCGTATTTTTAGGCTGAAGTGATTTTCTTGCCTCAGCCTCCCAAGTTGTTGGGACTGTAGGCACCCACCACAATGCCCAGCTGTTTTTTTAGAGATGGGGTCTCGCTCTTGCTCAGGCTAGTCTCAAACTCATGAGTTCAAGGGATCCACCTGCCTCGGCCTCCCAGAATGCTGGGATTATAGGGTGAGCCACTGCCTGGCCTGTTTTATTGCCTTTTTTTTTTTTTTTTTTTTTGGTAGAGACAAAGTCTCACTTTATCGCCCGAAGTAGAGTGCCGTAGCGTCACACAGCTTACAGCAATCTCCAACTCCTGGGCTTAGGCGATTCTCTTGCCTTAGCCTCCTGAGTAGCTGGGACTACAGGCACCCACCACAATGCTGGCTATTTTTCTGTTGCAATTTTGCCAGGTTTGGGCTTGAACCCACCACCCTCGGCATACGGGGCCCTTGCCCTACTCACTGAGCCCCAGGTGCTGCCTTATTTTATTGCTGTTTATAGTATATCACATACCTGCTTTCAGAAGTTAGCTTATGTCTCAGCTTTTAAAATACATATGAGGAACTGTGCTTCCTGTAGTCTGCACTCTCTAAACTGTGTGCTTTATTTTATTTTTCTGAGATGAGTCCCACTGTGTTTTGCCCAAGCTGGTCTCATGGGCTCTAGCCATCCTCCTAGGATTGCAGACGTGGCAGCTGTGCCTGGCCACTCCGGATCCTCAGCGTGTCAGGGGCTGCAGATGGCTGACTGGATTCTCATAACACACTGTTGGTTTCTATTCTGCCACATTACGAAAATGATGTGAATTAGTACGTTTGTAAATTCATAGTTCCTAAGATAAACTTACAGTTTCAGATTTTTGGTACTGTTTCTGGTACTAATTTATTCCATATGTCTTTTTTAAATTAATGTTTTATCTTCCATATTTGTATACATTTTAATAATTCTTCATTGTAGCGTGGTTGCCCTACCATCCCAAGGACTTAAGGAAATAATAGTTAATGATTTTTTTTAAGGACAAACAAATGACTGTAATTCGAGTATCTGGTACAGTGTTTATAGATGTGTTCGTTTTCAGAAAACTTTTTGTGTGGCCGTGGTAAATGAATCCCTTCAGCAAACACCACTGACTGTATCTTGTCTCAGATGGAGAAAGGGTCATGTTGAAATCTGGGTCAATTTGAATTTTAAATATAATTTTACATTTCTGTATAATTTGTTTGTTTTAAGTATCCTGTTAACCAATTTTATTTTCTTTCAGTATTTCCTTGTGTGCCAGAACGTCCCGGAATGCCCTGTCCAGGAGAAGACAGTGAGTGTTTGTGCAGGTCACACCCCTGAAGAGCTGTCAGGCAGTGGGCGGTGAACAGAAATCACAGCAGAGCTGACAATTCATGGGATCCCTTTTCCAGTTTTCAGGCTAATTTAGGATGTATTAAATGCCTAAATTCTGCTTTTGCTAGATCAAATCCAGATAATTCTCAGTTAAAAGCAGTGTAATACTTGTCGCACATTAAGAGAGGAAAATTAAGATATTTTAAGTCTTCCTCATTTTTAATCTTGTAATTTTTTTTTTTCTTTTGAGACAGAGCCTCAAGCTGTTGCCCTGGGTTGAGAGCTGTGGCATCACAGCTCACAGCAACCTCCAACTCCTGGGCTTTAAGTGATTCTCTTGCCTCAGCCTCCCGAGTAGCTGGGCCTATAGGTGCCTGTCACAACGCCCGGCTATTTTTTGGTTGTAGTTGTTTGGCAGGCCCAGGCTGGCTTTGAACCTGCCAGCTCTGGTGTATGTGGCTGGCGTCCCAGCCACTTGAGCTACAGGTGCCAAGCCTAATCTTGGAATTTTCAGACCTATGGAGAAGTTGAGACAACACTGGAACCAAGGAGCCCTGTATATCCTTGGTCCAGATTTACCAGCTGTGAACATTCCCCTTTTTGCTTTACCTCTTTATCTGTAACATGCACATACAAACATAGCAGACGCACTTGTTTTATTACTTTTTCTTTGTACCATTTGAGAGTGACTGACGCGGCTCTTTGCCTCTGCATACCTGAGCGTGTGTCCCTTTGGGATTGTTTGGGAATTGCTTTTGAATGTCTGAGCCAGTGGCGCTCACTACTGAGGTGAACTGGAGAGTCAAAGCATTTGTTCTGATGCGATGTTAATATGTCAGCTTGTGCTAGCTCACACGTCACTGCCTTTGATGCGTGGCGTACTTTACCAACTGTGGATGTCAGGCAGCCCACTTCTGTTTATGGTTTCTGTACATGTCCATGAATTTAGAAGGAATAGTGGCAAATGTTCTGCTTTGAATTAAGTGAAATTGTTATAAACTGTGAATTGTGACTCTTCATGCTCCTTAGTAAGGGAAAATTGAAGAACTGTGGGTCTTTGTGCACGCACATGTGTGGGGAGCCGGGTGCTGTAAGGAAGGAGGTCTGTGAGGGCTGGGTGAGCCCGAGCCGACAGTGGGACGTGCAGTCTGGGTTCACTAGGGAAATTTCTCGGGGGAAATCCAGTGGCAGAGGATTAAAGCCGCCTTCACAGAGCTGTTGGAGCAGCCACGATCTCTGTGCAGAGCTAGAATTTCCAAAGGCTTGGGAGCAGAAATTATAGTCATTATATTTCATGCTCACTTTCCCCCTTTAAAATTTACTGGTGGATATTTTGATACCACCTCTCCCTCAGTAAAACATATGTTCATGCCCTAGGGTGCATGGGGAAATTGATAACCGCTCATGGGCTCTCTGCCCTTTTAATTCCTAGGCAACATTAAGATATTTAAATTTAAGATACGTTCTAGTTCATGGAAGTTTCTGAAAAAGAATGTATTCTTAGGTTAAAATACTGTTAACGGAACCTTTCTGCTTCGGTTACTGTTAACAATATTTAATTAAAAGTATCTGCAAATAGCCAGGCTCAGTGGTGACACCTGTAGTTCCAGCTACACAGGAGGCTGAGTCAGGAGGATTGATTGGTTTGAGCCCGGGAGTTAGAATTCAGCCTGAACAAAGTAACAAGACCCTGTCCCTTAATTAAAATAAATGAATAGAAGCATCTATATTTAAGATTTTGTCTTATGCTTTCCCAAGATTTCTAATGCAAAGCATTGCAGCTAGTCTTCACCATCACAGCTTTAAATAATAAACCCAGGGCTGCATTTGCTGTGATGCATGAGTTCAGAAATCTGATGGAATCTTTCCATGGCACTAACTAACTATTACTGTGGGATGTTGTCATTAGTTAATAGTAGGCAATATATGTAATCCTGATGGACTTTACCGGGATTATGAAGGGAGACTGGGTTTGATCTTCTGGAACTTCTTTCTCTAAGTATGTTGAAGAAAAGTATTGATATGGCTCGGCGCCTGTGGCGCAAGCAGCTAAGGCGCCAGCCACGTACACCTCAGGTGGCGGGTTCGAATCCCCAGCCCGGGCCTGCCAAACAACAATAATGGCTGCAACCAAAAAATGGCCAGGCGTTGTGGCGGGTGCCTGTGGTCCCAGCTACTTGGGAGGCGGAGGCAGGAGACTCACTTGAGCCCAGGAGTTGGAGTTGCTGTGAGCTGTGATGCCATGGCACTCTACCCAGGGGAATAGCTTGAGGCTCCATCTCAAAAAAAAAAAAAAAGAATTTGAGGTCAAGAGTTTGCAGTTGTTGTGAGCTATGACATCATAATACTCTACCCATCTGTCCCCCAAAAATAAAAAAAAATAGCAAAGCATAGTGGTGCATGCCTATAGTCCCAGCTACTTGAGAGGGTGAGACAAGAGGATATCTCAAGCCTGAGAGTTTGAGGTTTCTGTGAGCTATGATGACGCCATGGCACTCTACCAAAGGGTAACAGAGTGAGAGTCTTATGAAAATTAAAATAAAATAAAATAAGGAACCACACTTAAGTTTTTTAAAAAGTCACTCAATGTAACATGATAATCAAGCCCCTTAACCCTTGAAAGGAAACTTCTTTTGAGTCCATCAGTCCCAGCCCCCTCAAGGGTGGGAAGGAAAGTTCCAAGAAACTTAAAGATAAGAAGGTACGTAGGGAGGAGAGGCTTGACAAGAAACTTGAAGGTAAGAAAGTACGTAGGGGCGGCACCTGTGGCTCAAAGGAGTAAGGCACCAGCCCCATATGTGGGAGGTGGCAGGTTCAAACCCAGCCCTGGCCAAATACTGCAAAAAAAAAAAAAAAAGAACGTACGTAGGAAGGAGAGGCTTGATGTACACATGCCCCCCACCTCCTCCCTTGTACTACGTAACAACTCCCCCTCTCACCTAAAGCTAATTGCAGCGATTCAGCCCCTGTTCCTTTGCTTGCTTGCTTGCTTACTGTGACGCAGATAGTAGGGTATAAAAACCAATTTAATCTGCCATTCAGGTCTGCTTGCCTGTTACAGCAACAGCCCCTGTGCAGTTGCAATAAATTTCTATTGATTAATTGCATTGAAATGGGGTCCAGGTCTCCTTCTCAGCTGTGAGAGTCACAACAGTAACTTACCACATTAAAAGATTAGGAGGAAAATCATATCAAGTCAATAGATGTAGAAAAAATGACATCTATTGATGATTTTTTTTAAAAAGAATATAAGCAGGTTTGGCACCTGTAGCACAGTGGTTATAGCACCAGCCACATACACCAAGGCTGGCAGGTTTGAACCCAGCTGAAACCAGCTAAACAACAATAACTGCAATAAAAAATAGCCAAGCATTGTGGTGGGTATCTGTACTCCCAGCTACTTGGGGAGGTTAAGGCAAGAGAATGTCTTAAGCCCAAGAGTTTGAGACTGCTGTGAGCTGTGACGCCACAGCACTCTACCCAGAGTGACATAGTGAGATTCACGTCAAAAAAAAAAAAAAAGAATATAAGCAAACAGAATGGAACTTGCTACTTTTGAAAAGGATACATACCAAAAGCCTATAATAAACACCATACTTCATGGTAAAACATCAAAAGCTTTCCCTCTTAGAAAAGGGAATAAAATGAATAACAGGATGTCTACTATCTTCCCTACTCAACATTGTGGTTGAAGTCCTGCCTGTTGCATTAAGGCAAGAAAAAGTTATAAAGATTAGCTGAGAAGAAAAAAACTGATATTTACAAATAAATACATTGTGATCAAAGAAATCACTATTAATATAGTTTCTTTCTTTCTCTCTCTCTCCTTTTTTTTTTTTTTTTGAGACGGAACCTCAAGCTATCCCCCTGGGTAGAGTGCCATGGCATCACAGCTCATAGCAACCTCCAACTCCTGGGCTCAAGCGAGTCTCCTGCCTCCACCCCCCAAGTAGCTGGGACCACAGGTGCCCGCCACAACACCTGGCCATTTTTTTTGGTTGCAGCCATCACTGTTGTTTGGCGGGCCCGGGCTGGGCATGCGAACCCGCCACCTTAGGTGTATGTGGCTGGTGCCTTAGCCAATTGAGCCACAGGCACCGAGCCCTTTCTTTTTTTTCTTAAAAAGAAAAACAAGAATCTTACCATGTTGCCCAGGCTTGATTCAAGCAATCCTCCCACCTCAGTTTCCTGAGTCACTGGGAATACAGGTACAAGCCACCGCACCCAAGTATAATTTTAAAGCAAGATTGCTGAATGATAAAACATAAAGATATAATTTATTTTTATTCACCAACAATTGTTAGAAATAAATTTTTACAAGATACATGATATTGATAACATCAAAATGGGACAAATACCAGGAAGAAATTTAACAATACATGGGCAAGACATTACTGAATATACTGAGCAAACAAAGGCTGACACAAATATGTGCTCTATTAATACATTTATGGGCTCGGCGCCTGTGGCTCAATCAGCTAAGGCGCCAGCCACGTACACCTAAGGTGGCGGGTTTGAATCCCCAGCCTGGGCCCGCCAAACAACAATGATGGCTGCAACCAAAAAATGGCCAGGCGTTGTGGCGGGCGCCTGTGGTCCCAGCTACTTGGGAGGTGGAGGCAGGAGACTCGCTTGAGCCCAGGAGTTGGAGGTTGCTA
>CAUYQV010195045.1:0-21200 GCA_963574575.1 Galagoides demidoff
GTGGTCCCAGCTACTTGGGAGGCAGAGGCAGGAGACTCGCTTGAGCCCAGGAGTTGGAGGTTGCTATGAGCTGTGATGCCATAGCACTCTACCCAGGGGGATAGCTTGAGGCTCCGTCTCAAAAAAAAATAAATAAATAAAATTCAAAACTAAACTCTAAAGTTCTTAGGGAAAAAAAAATAGCCAAATGCATTTCTGCTGTAACAGATAAAGTCCTTAACAATAAAATGAAAAGGTAAAGCTGAATAGATTTTCACCAAAGTTAGACACTTCTGCTCATCAAAGATCACCCCCAAGAAAGTCAAAAGGCAAGGCACAGACTGGGAGGCACACAACTCAAATCTTGACTATATCGAGTACTTTTTGGAAATCGGTAATAAAAAGCCAAACCAATTAAATTGGACAAAATGCTTCAATAGCCTCTCTTCACAAGGAAGGGTTTCTAAATGGTGAGTGAAAAGGCATAAGTAAATATGCTCAGCATCATTATTCATGAAGGACACACAAATTGAAGCCACGATGTGATACCTACCATTTTACCCCCACCAGAATATGGATATTTGAAAGATAGTAAGCACCAAGCATTGTCAAGAATGTGGAGCAGGTCACTTCACACTGGTTAAGGGAACAACATAACAAGAGGACATTTCAAAATATGCACCCAACTTAAGTGCTCCCAGAGTTGAGAAACAGACTTTAATTAGCAATATGATATCCTATAACACCATAATAGCCGAGGACTTTAACACCCCTCTGACAGAACTGGACCAATCCTCTAAACGGAAACTAAACAAAGATATGAGGAACTTAAATGCAACCCTAGAACAACTGGGCTTAATAGATAAATACAGAACACACTATCCCAAAGCTAAGGAATATAAGTTCTTCTCATCAGTCCATGGAACATACTCCAAAATAGGTCACATCCTAGGACACAAATCAAACCTCAAAAAAATTAAAAGAGTTGGAATTATACCTTATATCTTTTCAGACCAAAAGGCAATAAAGATGGAACTCAACGCCAACAAAAATTTTCATACCACACAAAGGCATGGAAACTAAACAACCTTAAGCTGAACGACAGTTGGGTCAAGGAGGAGATAAAGAAGGAACTCATTAGATTCCTGAAACATAACAACAAGGAAGCCAAAGCTACCAAAACCTGCAGCATACTGTGAAAGCAGTCCTGAGACTAATCTAATTTATCCCAGTAGATGCCTATATCTAAAAAGCAGAACGAGAGCACATCAACAACCTAATGAATCACCTCAAGGAAATGGAAAAGGAAGAGCAATCCAATCCCAAAACATAGCAGAACAAAGGAAATAACCAAAATTAAATCAGAAATAAATGAAATCCAAGACAAAAGAATCATTCAGAAAATTAACAAAACAAAAAGTTGGTTCTTTGAAAAAGGAAACAAAATTGATAAACCTTCAGCCAGATTAACTAGAAATAGAAAAGTAAAATCTCTAACAACCTCAATCAGAAACAATAAAAGGGGAAGTGACAACAGATATCGTAGAAAAACAGGAGATTACCTCTGACTACTACGAGAAACTCTATGCCCAGAAATTTGACAATGTGGAAGAAATGGACCAATACCTGAAATCACACCATCTCCCTAGACTTAACCAGGAAAAAATAGATCTCTTACCTGACCAATATCCAGCACTGAAATTAAAGTAACAACAAAAAAGCTCTGGGCCACCACATGGCTTCCCAGAATTCTATCAAACCTTCAAAGATCAGCTTGTACCTATACTGCAGAACCTATTCCAAAACACTGAGAAGGAAGGAACCTTCCCCAACACGTTCTACAAAGCAAACATCACCCTGATACCCAAACGAGGAACTAAAAAAGGACCCAATTTCACTACTGAATGTTGATGCAAAAATACTCAATAAAATCTTAGCCATGCATTAAAAAAATTATACATCATGGTCAAGTAGGCTTCACCCAGGGATGCAAGGCTGGTTTAACATACACAAATCCATAAATGTAATTCACCATGTCAATAGAAACAAAAACAAAGACCATATGATCCTCTCAATAGATGCAGAAAAAGCATTTAACAAAATTCAGCATCCTTTCTTAATAAAAACACTTAAGAAAGTAGGCATAGGTGGCACATTTCTTAAACTGATTGAAGCCATCTATGACAAACCCACAGCCAATATCATACTGAATGGAGTAAAACGGAGAGCTTTTCCACTGAGAACTGGAACCAGACCAGGACGTCTTGCTATTCAACATAGTTCTGGAAGTTCTAGCCAATGCAATCAGGCAAGAGAAAGATATTAAGGGTGTCTAACTGGGAGCAGACAAGGTCAAACTCTCGGTCTTTGCCAATAATATGATCTTATACTGAGAAAACCCCAGAGACTCAACCACAAGACTCCTGGAAGTGATCAAGAAATACAGTAACATCTCAGGGTATAAAGTCAATGTCCACAAGTCACTAGCCTTTGTATATGCCAATAACAGCCAAGTTGAGAAGCAAATCAAGGACACAATAGCTTAGAAGAACTTGAAATACCTAGAAATATAACTAATGAAAGAGGTAAAGGATCTCCACAAAGAGAATTATGAAGCCCCAAGGAAAAAAATAGCAGAAGGGGCGGCGCCTGTGGCTCAATGAGTAGGGTCCCGGCCCCATATACTGAGGGTGGCAGGTTCAAACCCGGCCCTGGGCCAAACTGCAACAAAAACATGGCGGGCGCCTGTAGTCCCAGCTACTCGGGAGGCTGAGGCAAGAGAATCGCCTAAGCCCAAGAGCTGGAGGTTGCTGTGAGCTGTGTGATGCCACGACACTCTACCGAGGGCGACAAAGTGAAACTCTGTCTCTACAAAAAAGAAAAAAGAAAATAGCAGAAGACATTAATAAGTGGAAGAACATACCACTTCTTTTGGATGGGAAGATTCAGCATTGTTAAAATATCTATACTACCCAAAGCAATCTACAGATTCAATGGAATCCCCATTAAAATACCAACATCATGCTTTGAAGAAGTTTGTTGTTTTGTATGGAACCAGAAGAAACCCCATATAGCCAAGGCAATTCTGAGTAATAGAAACAAAGCGGGAGGCATCACCCTACCAGACTTCAGGTTATACTACAAGTCTTCAGTGATCAAAACAGCATGGTATTGGCACAAAAATAGAGACATATACATAAGGAACAGAATAGAAAACCCAGAGATGAAGCCCGTTTCTCATTGCCATCTGATTTTCGAGAAGCCAAACAAAAGCATACACTGGGGGAAAGAATCCCTATTCGATAAATGGTGCTGGGGGGACTGGAAATTCAAATGCAAAAGACTGAAACTGGACTTGCACTTTTCGCCACTTACAAAAACTGACTCAAGATGGATAAAAGATTTTGAATCTAAGACATGAAATGATAAAAAGTCCTAGAAGAAAGTGTGGGAAAAACTCTTGGCGATGTCAGCCTGGGGAAGGATTTTATGAAGAAGACTTCAGTGGCAATCGTAACTACAACAAAAATAATCAAACAGGACTTGAATAAGCTGAAAAGCTTCTGCACAGCTAAGGACACACCAATTAAAGCGAACAGACAACCTTCAGAATGGGAAAAGATATTTGCATGTTACCAAACCCAGGAAGGGTTGATAACTAGAATCTACAGAGATCTCAAGTTAATCAACAACAAAAAGAACAAACAATCCCATCTATCACTGGGCAAGAGACATGAAAGGAACCTTCTGTGAGGAAGACAGACAAATGGCTAACAAACATATGGAAAAATGCTCATCACCCCTTAATCATCAGAGGAATGCAAATCAAAACCACCCTGAGATAACCCCAGTGAGAATGGCCCACATCACAAAGTCCCAAAGCTGCAGGTGCTGGTGCAGATGTAGAGAAAAGGGGGCACTTTTCCACCATTGGTGGGACTGAAAACTAATACAGCCTCATTGGAAAGAAATATGGAGAATCCTCAAAGAACTGAAATTAGACCTTCTGTTTTATCCTGCAATCCCATTACTAGGTATCTACCCAGAAGAAAAATAATCATTTTATCACAAAGACATTTGCACTAGATTGTTTATCACAGCTCAATTTATGATCGCCAAGATGTTGTTGCCCATCAACCCAGGAATGGATTAACAAGCTGTGGTATATGTATACCAATAGAATACTATTCATCCATAAAAAAGATGGAGACCTTACATCTTTTGTATTAACCTGGATGGAGTTGAAACACATTCTTCTTAGTAAAGTATCAGAAGAATAGAAAAGTAAGTATCCAATGTACTCAATACTAATGTGAAGCCCAGCAGGTGATCTAATACATGCCCACATAAGAGAAAAACTCAATTCAATTCAAGTTGAGGGGAGGAGAGGAGAGAGGAATGTGTGCTCCTATTTAATAGGCACAATGTAGGGGTATATGGCATACCTCTTGGGTGTGCTGCACAACTACCAGAGGGACTCTACCTAACAAATGCAAACATTGTAACCCAGATGTTTGTACCCTCGCATTAAGATGAAATTTTAAAGAAAGGAAAAAGACAAGAATGGAAGTGTGGCCAGAGCCTTTGAGATTTTGGTGTTTTTATTTATTTAGCATTTCTAATGACTAAATTAAGCTAAAATCGACCTTGTTTTGTTTTGTTTTGTTTTTTTTTGAGACGGAGTCACCCCTCGGTAGAGTGCCGTGGCATCACAGATCACAGCAACCTCAAACTCTTGGTCTCAAGCGATTTTCTTGCCTCAGCCTTCGGCGTAGCTGGGACTACAGGCATCTGCCACAATACCCAGCTACTTTTACAGAGGAGGTCTAGCTCTGGCTCAGGCAATCCACCCGCCTTGGCCTCCCAGAGTGCTAGCACTACAGGCGTGAGCCACTGCTCTGGCCTGAGAGGAAAAAAAAAAAAAGAATGTGGAGCAACTGTACCCTCCTTACTGGAAACTATTTGGGTGTTTCTAGTAAAGTTAAAATCACACCCATAATCCAGCAATTCCAATTCCAGTACTCAAGGGAAATGAATGTGCATGTCCACAAAAAGACTCACAGGAGAGAGAATATTTATTCATAGCAGTTCAGGAAGGACCACTCCCCCTTCCCCACTTGTCCAGCAAGTGGCATCTGTCGCCTATCACTGGGAGTACAAGTTCAGACACTTCTGGCCCTCTCATCTTGGTGTCGGAGTGACCAAGGAAAGCACTGGAGGGAAGAACAACACTTGACTCACATAGGCAACAGGCAGAGCAGGGTCAGCTTCAGCAGTGGGCCTCAGGCCCCCATGGCCATCAAGTCTCCCTGGGCAAGAGCCAGTGGCCTGCACAGCACTCCTTTTGAGACACAAAAGGAAGGACCACGCCCCCTTCCCCAGGAGGCAGCTGGGGGTAGCGGGGGCAGGTGCCATTTGATGCACATGCTTAAGCAGCACACTGAGTCTGACTCAGGGGAAGATACTCCCACACTAAGTGATCAGTCCAGCACAGGAGGTTGTGAGGATTCTGTCTCTGATGAGGCAGAATTCCAGCCCCAAGGCCCATGCTCACTGGGCAGAGGGGAAGTGGAAAGACTGCATGCAGGAGACTGCCTTTCCCACAACCAAGGCACTTCCCACAGCCAAGGCACGTCTTCACCCAATCGTCCATCCATCAACTGTGGTGTATTCAAGAAGCGCGCTGGAATGACACTGTTCAACAACACCAAAATTAAGAAGCGATTAACGTGGTGGACATGGATATATCTCAAATATAATGGGGCACGGAGAAAAAGAAAGTCAGATACCGCAAATGCACATCGACTCGTGAATGTCAAGGGAAAGGTAAAATGAACTTACAGGATAGTCCTCAGAATAGCGACGTGTGAGTAAGCGAGGGAGGGTGGGCCTTGCCTGTGAAGGGGTTCTAAGGACCTCGCTGGGATTGCTGCCAGTTTTCTATAACCTGATCTGGGTGTTGATTACATTTGTCAAAATTCGGTACTCTATGCAGTAAAAGTTTGTGCGTTTTACTCTATGTGAAGAATGCCTCAATGATTTCCTGTTAGCGTACAGGTGGTGGTGGTGGTGGAGGGGATTAAGGGTACTGGGGGAGGAGGGACACGCCGGTGCGGATCATGACAAAGAGTTTGGAGTTCAAAGTCCTTAAAAGCGTGTTGTCCTTTCGTGCTAAAAAAAAAAAAAAAAAAAAAAACCACTGGAATTTGAAACATCTCTCCCAGAAAATCGGCCGTGAGCACACGATTGGGTTCGTGTGCGCCACCAGCACGGCTGCCTGGGTCACTTTCTGCGTCATGCTCAGTCAGACACGGAGTGGATGGAGCACGTCCAGGGTGACGGTTTGACTGAGGTCCAGGTCACTGCACCGCGGGGTCTCTTTCCCTTCTCCTGAGCTGCACTCCGCCAGGTGGCCGGAGGAAAGCGCCTCTCTCTGGTCCCAGCATAAAGGACGAAGCAACAGGTTAAACAGAGCAAGCAAAAAGGGACACTTCGACTGAGGCACTGCCGTGACTCGGATTCGAACCGAGGTTGCTGCGGCCACAACGCAGAGTACTAACCACTATACGATCACGGCGAGCCACAACCCCAGCGGCGGAGGACGTCCTTGCTCCGGTACTTTTGACGTGAAGTCATTCCAGTCGCCGCGCGGCTTTATCCTCGGACAGCCACGCATACACGTGCCTTTCTTTCCCTGCGGCCTGCTCTCCGTCGTCCCCGCCCTTCGTCCCACTTCTGACACTCGGTGGAAACAATTCCCGTCTCCCCTAATCCCGCCTGCGTTCTCCGCACAGGCCTCGGGAGGTGTCGCTGTCCTCGTCCGCACCACCCCCGCGGGTGTCCCGCCTCATCGCGATTCCGGGTCTGATTCTTCCTCTCTCCCTCTTCCCCCCCACCCCCCACACCACAGCAGACAAAAGCGCAAGGCGAGCGCGAGCAGTGGGACGGATGGCCGGGTGAAGGGGAGCAGAGGACGGAAAGAGCCATCCCCGGAGCCCACTGGCTTTCAGCTTCCCCGTGGACCCACGCGGCTCAAGCACGCAGAGTCACGGACCCGGGCATCTCCCGGACCCAGCTGCTGAAGGCCGCCCTTGCAGCTTCGGACTCACCCAGCACACAGGTTTCAGTGGGAGCCGGCACCATGCGGTGATTCAGCCTCTGGGTTTCCGAGGGGTTGGAGCCGGCTCAGGTGTCCTGCAAGGGGGCAGGGGCCCCGCCTGGCGTTGAGTGAGAGCTTGTCTGTTGGAACCAGGACTCGACAGCGTCCTTCCCTCTGGGGTTCAGCTGCCTGGAGCGCTAGCTTATCAACCGGAAGGTAGTTGATTTGAGTCTGTCTCTTGCACCTTTAGGACAGCAAACTGTTGGCCATTTGGTTTTTCTCTCTAGCCAGCGCTTCCGTTCACGGGAAGGCAGGACGAGGCCGCCATTACCCTCCTCCCTTCCGTGTCTTGTGTACATCATGAACCGGTTAACCAAGGCCCCGGTGGATCCTCACAAAAGAGCTAGGAAGAAAACCACGTGTCTGGGAAACCCAATATCCTAGAAAGAGCAGAATGGTTACAATTAGCCTCTAAATTCCTTTCGACAAAGGCGTCCCTTCCATTTCCCCCTCGTACTATCATTTCTTTAGCCCTTTCCATACACTTCTGGAATTAGATGGGTTCTATGATTTTAAGATTACCTCTAATGCTGTGGGTCGTCATTCTTCTGCACAGACGTTTGGCCACTGGTTTAAGTATTACTGTAGGATAGAGGTCCGGAAAGATCAATTACTCTGTCATAGTGTTTACATGGCAGTTGTATCCTTCCATTTTCTCTCCTTGGTTGGCTTATTAGCTATAACTCCTCCTCTTGTTATTTTAGGCATTGCTTTAGGGTTTATAACATACATCTTTAATTTACCACATCTACATTCAAGTGATCTTATACCTGGCCTTCTGGCCTTGGTGCTATTCTTCCCATGCATTTTTGCCTTTACAAATGCTGTTGGTCAAATCTTGAGAGATATTTAAATGACCAGAAATACATTTCTGGTGTTCTTCATTCCTTCCGGTAGATCCAGATTTGCACCTGATATCAGTTTCCTTCTGCCTGGAGGACCCCTTTGATGTTTCCTGTCATAGAACTCAAGGTTAACTTCTCCACCACCTCCCACCCCCAGTACTTTCCACATGTTGTTTTGCTGCCTACTGGCCAGCATTGCTTCTGGGAGAATCTAGCAAGAGCAGAAAGAAATCCGGTGCAACCCTCATCTTTGTCCCTGTGTATGTACAGTGACATTTCCTTCTGGCTGGATTTGAGCAATCTGATTATGATTATTCATGGCTTCCTGTTCCCTGATCATTTCTTCCAAAAGGCCAAATCTTCCATTTAATCCAGCAAATTTATCCAGCAAATTTATCATCTGTAACATGGTGGTTTTCATCTCTAACATTTGATTTGGACCGTTTTTTAATAATGTATGTCCCACATCTCTACTAAACTCTTTAGCCCCGTGGAATATGGTTGTAATAGCTGTTTTAAAGTCCTCTCTGCTCTTTCTCACATCATGTCAGTTCTGGTTTGATTATGCTCCTCATTTTGGGTCACGGGCTCCTTTTGCATGCCTGGGATTCTTTGATTGCATGACAAGCATTGTAAAGTTTACTTTCTTGTCTGCTGGCCATTCTGGCATCTCTATACAACTTGAGATACTGAGGCTTTTCTCTGGGACAACCGGTTAAGTGACTTGGGATCAGTTTAACCCTTTTGGATCTTGCTTTCATGATTTCTTTTAGGTAGCTCAGTCTAGGGCTGCGTATACCCCCCTACTAATGTAAGTTCTTTCTAAGGATTATCCCCGATGTCCTATGAATCATGAGCAGTACACTCTGGGTGGTGGGAGCGAATACGATTTCCTGCCCTGCACAAGCACCAGGCACTGTTCCACAACCCTTTCAGAAGTTTTCTCATTTTGGCCTCAGGCAGTTTCTTCGCAAGCATGCACTGGTCAGTACTCTGCTGAATGCTTGAGGGTGACCCTTCCCCATCCCTAGATTCTGTCTATCTGTCTCTCTCATCATTGGGCCTTTGTCCCACGAACCCTGGCTGCCAGCCTCTCCACAAACACTCAGCTTCATCTCCTCAGTCCAGGGGATTGGACTCCAATTCCCTTTCTGGGGCCAGGCCTGGAAACTCCCCAAAGGCTGTAAGCTGGGATAATGCTAGGTCTCACCTAGTTTGTTTCTCATCTCTGGGGGTGGTGGTGCTGTCCTTGGTTGCCTGATATCTAGTGTCTTGAAAACTATGATTTCATGTATTTTGTCTGTTCCTTTGTTAGGGGAGCTGGGGTAGCTTTCAGGCAGGAGAGTAAATCGGGCATCTGTTACTCTACTTTTGCTGGAAGCTGAAGCCATCTCTTTATATGTTGCTAGTTTGGCTTCAATAGGAGAGGTGCCGATTTGTATTGCAATGTGTTTTTCCAACTCGATGAGAGCCCCTTCCTCCCTGCTCTTGCCAGCACAACAAACTGTCTATACGTCAGTCTGATCTACTAAATGTGAGGAGTGGTGCCCTCCTGACCTAGCTAAGCAGGAGGTACAACAGAAAGACATGGTGGACATTACCCAGAGACACTCCATTGCATATATTCCACAGCTAAACTTCCAACATGTTTAGAAAGTCCAATAATTGTAATTGTTTTCTTTGGTGATCTCCTTAACTGAGTCCAGAGAAGACTGGCCAGACTGCCCCTGGATTGCTTCCTGTCAGGCAGTTTCTCACATAGGAGGGGAAAGAATCACTGGTTGGAGACATTTGTTTCTCTCCCATTTTCTTTATGAATTGCATCTTACCTCTGTTGGAGGCAAACAATTTGATGACTGTTCTCTCTCCTATACCAGGGTGTGTGAGCAGGCCGAGGACTGTCTCTGTATTATTCCTTCACAGTGTCTGCCATCCCCACATCCCCACCCCTGCAAAAGTTAAATCACTTCAGACCAATCCCTGGAGCCATAACATCCTGCACCTGACAACGCAGCTTGTGCCCCCCTGGGTCCTTAGAGTTACTGGCTCACTTTCCCTCGGCTCTTCGGTTGAATCTCATGAGTACACCTTAACTCTTTGACTTTTACACACTAACTCTGGTTCTCGGACATATCTCCCAACCCCCTGACGGCCCCCCACCTAGCCCTCCCCTGTGTCTGTGTCTGGCTGGCTGTCTCTCTCCCTCATACTCCAGGCTGCACCTAGTCTTACCCCGCTTCTTCTCCTCCTCTTCACCTTTCCCAGGTTCACATTCCTCTCTGCCTCTTCCTCACAGGCTGAGTGTGGGGCACCTTGCAGGGTGGGGAGCTCATTCCAGATAGTGTCCTCTAGACTTCCCCAAATTGGAACCCTTAACCTGGTTCTAAATTAGCTCTCCAAAGAAACATTCCAAAGAATGTCCACCATGGAAAAGCTTCTTCTATTTTTCTATTACCCAAATCACTCAAAAGGCTAAAAGCTTAAAGTCCAAAGTAGAGTCCTTGACACGGCATTAGGATGCCTTCATTCACCAAGCGTTTATTGGGTGCTTCCTGGGTGCCAGGCATTGCACCCGGTGAGATGCTGCGTGGCGAGCAAGTCCACAGTCCCTGCTTCCACTGAAGCCACATCTGGAGACATCAAGAAAGGACAGTGTGGTGGGAATACCACTGGTTTCTGCCCTCCCCACAGTGTGTGTGCTGGCCCAGGCCAAGAAGCATAGCACAGAATGGGGAAACAGGTGACTCCGGACCTAAAGGCTGCAGTGGTCACCTGCAGTGGGACTTCTTCCAAAGTGCAGAGGAACAGGTGGGGAGTGGGGGCTGGAGGGACAGTGGTGGATCTGACTTTCCTGCATGTCAACCCCCAGTCACTAGGGCCCGGTGTCAAGTGACCTGGGATCAGTTTAGGTCAGTCTAGGACTGATTATACCCCCTCCTCCCAAACGTGCCTCCATGTCACAGTGCCCCCTAGGGATCTACAACTCTGCGCAGTGGCACAAAGAAATGAGGATGCCAGCCTGGGAATAGGGAGCCTTGGATAATAGACAAGTGTGCTGTCAGCTGTCCTAAGACCTCCAGGCACCACATACCACTTTGTGGAGCAGTCAGGCCATTCCCTTGGCAAAGAACTAAGGACTCATCATTTCATCCCCTCAGGCATGTAATTACCTTATAATTGTCTTCTTCTCTGACCGTGACTCTTCCATATCCACTTACCTGGATATGGAGTCTTTGCTGCCCCTCTCCTTCAAGTTAGATGTCAGAAATTCTGCCTAGGCTCAGCACCTGTAGCTCAGCGGCTAGGGCACCAGTCACATATACCAGAGCTGGCAGGTTCGAACCCAGCCTGGGCCTGCGAAACAACAATGATAGCTACAACCAAGAAATAGTCGGGCGTTGTGGCGGGTGCCTGTAGTCCCAGCTACTTGGGAGGCTGAGGCAGGAGAATTGCTTAAGCCCAAGATTTTGAGGTTGCCGGGAGCTGTGATGCCACGGCACTCTACCGAGGGCGACATACTGAGACTCTGTCTCAAAAAAAAAAAAAAAAAAAGAAAAGAAAAGAAAGAAAGAAAGAAAGAAATTCTGCCTAAATGCTTAAGGGTTCACTAGAAAAATAGAAACCATTTGCAAATGATGTGTGTTAGGCAAAAGCTCAGTTCTGGAGCCCCAGAACCTACATATGCTGTGGCCAGTACATACCTTCCCTTCCCCCACCCACACCCGCAGCTGGTTTTTAAGGCTGAACATCTCTGAGAAGCTGACAGTCCCTAGCAAGGAGAGCAAGAGAGGAGAGAACCTCAGATTCTTCTGTGGGAAGCCCTAGACTAGACTCTAGTGGGAAGCCTCACTCCTGGCAGTGACGGTGTGACTTTGGACAAGTCACTGAGGTTTTCTGTGCCTCCATTTCCACTGTGAAATGGACCCAGTAGAAATGCTTTCCACCAAGGTTGTCCCAAGTCTAAATGAGACATGCATGTGAGACACTGAACCCAGGACATGACACCTGGTAAGTGCTCCAGAAGCATTAGCCATTGTTACTGCTTTTATCATCAGTGGCCTCATCACCATTCTCTACACCAACCTTCTTGATAATTCCATATCCTTTTGTGGTATGAACAGATCATTGTTCATTTAAACGTTCCCCGACTGATGGACTTGAGGTTGACTTGCCTTTATTGCTACAAATATTGCTGCTGGGGTTCGGCACCCAGGCTCAGTGGTTAGAGCACTGGCCACATACACCGGGTCTGGCAGGTTCAAATCCAGCCTGGGACTGCTAAACAACAACGACAACTACAACAACAACAAAAAAAATAGCCAGGTGTTGTGGCTGGCGCCTGTAGTCCCAGCTACTTGGGAGGCTGAGGCAAGAGAATCGCTTAAGCCCAAGAGTTTGAGGTTGCTGTGAGCTGTGACACCTCGGGCACTCTACCAAGGGCGACATGGTGAGACTCTGTCTCAACAACAAAAAAACCAACCAACAAACAAATATTGCTGCTGGGAACATCCTTATACATTTACTCATCACCACTTGTGTGTTTCTCTAGGATAACATCCTGTGAATGGAACTGCCACATCAAAGCATTAGGTTATTCCTAATTTTGCTGATTCCTGCCCAGTTGCTCTGCAAAGATGATGTAGTGGGTCACCTTTCTAGCAGTTCTGCCTTCTTGGAAACACTGCCTAGTAGTACTATGTTTTGGAATGTATTTTTTTGCCAACAGTTACCCTCTGTAGGGGAGATTTACTCAGCTGAGTTTACACTTAGTTGGGCTCTGGACATTGGGACCAACTTAACTAACATCCTGGAAAAGCTGAAAACGGTATGATTACCCAGCTCTCTTCTACTCTCGCTTTTGAGCTCACCTCTCAGATAAGCTGTCAGCCCACAGCAGCACAAATGCACACGCCCCGTATCTGCCTGGTGGAGGCTATTGCTTGTTGTTTTCACACGTTGTTCCAGATCTTAGTGGGCAAAGGGCCAGTTCAACGGAGAGACTGGGACCTGGCCTCGCGGGAGTTTCCGGCGCTCAGGGTCTTCTGCTTCCGGGCCTTGCAGGGTATCTGGCCCGGAAGGAGAGGAGACTGCAAAACAACTTCCCCGACCCAGGGATCGAACCCGAGCCGCGGCGGTGAAAGCGCCCAATCCTAGCCACTAGACCACCAGGGAGCTGGTGGACCCTTTTCCCTTGTCCTCTTCTGGAGCAAATCCTGAAAGTAAAGCTTGACTGCCTACGGTCAGGAGAGCAGGAGCGGAGGCGGTTCCCGGCCAGCCAGGGCTGGGCCCCGGTCTGCAGGGCTCCCAGCCAACTGCCCCGCTGCCGCCACACCTCTCACCTCTGGCTGCCCAGCCGGCGCTTCCACGCTAGCCGAGCTCAACCGCTGTGTGCGGCAGAGCCGAGCACACTATCTCTTTGGGAGCCTCGGGTTCAGTGAAGTGCCGACTTGAGTCACGTCCCTCCGGTTCCTGATCTCTGAACTGGCTCAAGAGGCTCTCCTTGACCACCACCCGGGCTCCTTCTTATCCTCCGACTAAGTCCGATTTCTTTTGTTCTACCACGCTTTCGCAACCGTGTTCAGGGTGGGAGGAAACCCCGTGAGCTTCACAGGGAAGCACTCCCGGCTCTTCAGAGACATAGTACCTGTCAACCTGTAAAGGAGACTCGGACGGCAGGGCGTGAAGGCACAACTAACACGGAGTCCGCCTGGCCGGCGCCCTCGCCTGGGATCTGGCTCACAGCAGACAAACCGGGCTGGTTCCTGGCGCTCAGCGGGATTTCAGCAGTAAAGGAACTCCTCCCATGTTGCTGGCGAGCCGAGATGCAGCTAGGTTTCCCCACCCACTACCTCTCCCTTTTAAGAAAGTATTTTCAGCTGAAAGTAACCTTGCCGGGGTGAGTCGAACGCTCACCACTACGCCGCGGAAACAAATAGAACGCGGCCCCTGGAGGGATCTGCGCGCGAAAGCCTCAGGCGCTTGCCTCCCTGCGAGTCGCTGCCTACCAGGGACGAAGTGCAGCCGCATTTCCACACCCCGACCGCCAGCTGCAAAGCGCAGGCGACAGGCCCCAAGAAGCACCAGCGATCTCTCAAGCAAGAAGACTGCGGCTCCACGAAGACATCGACTTAGGGTTCCGCACCTACCGGGGAAACCAGACCCTGGGGACCCACACGCGCGCCTCGGGATCCCGCATCTCACGCAGGTTCCCCTTCCAGACCCAAACGCGGCTGGGCAGGCGGCTCCCCTGACTGACCCTCCGGCTCCCAGAAGCCGCAGGAGGCGGCGGGTTTTGAGCGTCTGGGCCCCAGGCACCCCTCACCCCGGACATCCTCACCGTCCCCTGCCGGCCCTCGAGGGCTGGGGACTGTGCCTAAGGTGGCCTTTTTCACCACGCCTGCGGTCAGTACCTAGGCTCTTGACAGAGTCCCCCAGAAGCCGCGGTAACGCCCCCCTACGCCCCGCCCACTCCCTGGGTGGGAGGGGCCTGACCCGAGCGCTAGCTCCTCGCCTCGCTCCCTCCCTGGAGCTTCTGCCTGATCCTCCCGAAGAAGCGGGGTCCTTATCCTCCGGTCGCTTATCCTACTCGGCTCAATTTAACTCTGATACTTCGTCACATTTTCAAATTTTAACAGGTACGGGAGCAAAGGCTGTGTCTCAGAGCTTTGGGCTATTTTTAAACATTGAATGAAAACACGTTTGAAAACTGGTGGGAAGCAGCTAAAGGAGTGCTGGGGGTGCGGTGGGTGGGGACTTAAGGCGCTGAATACTTTTGTTAGAAAACAGAGAAGCCTCAAAAGAAACCCAAAGCAAACGGAAGGTAGGAAATCATAAAGATAAGCACAGAAATCAATGGAATTGGAAACAGAAAAGCAATAGAAGAAAACCAATGAAACAAAGCATAGTTCTTTGAAAAGATCAATAAACTTGACAAAGGAAAAGAGACAGAAGACACAACTTCAGATCGTCAGGAATGAAACAGAGACTACAGTCACCGCAGACTTTGCAGATATCAAAAGGGATAAAAAAGAAGGAGAAACTATGAAAACTGTACATACACATAACTTTTCCAACCCAGATGAATCGGACCAATTTCTCACAAGCACAAACTACCACAACTCACCCCATACAGCACAGGTCATCTGAATAGTTCTGTAACTATTAAGAAATTTGCATTCTTAATTTTAGAATTCCCAGAAAAGAAATCTCCAGGTCCAGGCGGTTTGGTGGGAGAATTCTACCAAATATTTAAAAAAGAATTAACACCAATTGTGTACAGTCTTTTCTAGAAAACAGAAGAGGAGGGGACACCTCTCAATATTAGCCTCTCTGAAGCTATTATTACCCTGATTCCTAAACCGACAACAAAATACAAGAAGAAAACCACAGACAAATGTCCCTCATGAATATAGATAGATTTTTAAAAGTCTTAACGAGATACTATCAAAAGAAGTCTGTCATATGACAAAGAAGTATATGTTATGACCACATGGGGTTTATTACAGGGGCACAATAGGCTGGTTCAATAGTTGAAGGGGAAAAAGTTCATGTGAACTTATCAGTTGATAAAGAAAGAGGTGTTTGAGACAATTCCACACCCATTCATGGTAAAAACAAAACAAAAAACTCTCAGAAAAATAGGCATAAAATGGAACTTGATAAAGTTCCTCAACTTGATGAGGAAAGACTGCATATCTAGCAATAAAAGACTGAATGGTTTCCCCCTAAGAGTAGGAACAAAGGAAGGAAGCCCATACTCACCACTGATATTTCACACAAGGTATTGTTCTATCCAGAGCAATAAGGCAAGAAAAGGAAATAAAAGGCATACATTGGGAAGATGGAATAGATGAACTTTTACCTATCGTTCCTGTAATTACAACCTAGAACCATGGACATTACCTATAAGACAAACATAAGAAGGCCATGAAAGGTGGGGAGCTCTGGAAGAACGGATCAGCTAGGGACATTAGGACCCAAAGAAAGCCAGGTGGTGAGTTCCCTGGGTTTTCTTTGCCCTCATACATCCTAAACTTAGGGCTGAGGGAGCTGGCAACCCAGAAATGCCAAGGAGTTCAGATTCAAAAGGCCCCAACCAAATCCTGCTCTCTCTAGCCAACAGATCAGAAAAAGGGCAGCCTAACAAGATCTTTTACACTATAACCACTCTTCTTAGGACAAACAGCACAGAGCAAAAGCTATGGCTGCACCCACACAAAAGTCTGAGTGGAGGGCTGAAATTTTCACCCTATTTTTCACTTGAATAATGGTTTACCCCAGACTCCAGCCTGCCAGGGCGATTGATGTCAGAGACAGAAGCTGAGAATGTCATCACTTACAGGTGATAGTAACCCTACCAGCCTGTCTGTGGAAACTACTTCTAGAACCTGCACTCCACTAGAAAGTAATGAGGCCTCTGTCTCTCTCTCTCTCTCTCTCCTGGGCTACTGTCAGAGGAGTCCTAGTGGAGAGTCAGGACTTCCACCCCTCCCAGCAGTAACAAGGCTGGCCCTGTCCTGTGTGTCAGTTGAGACCGTGGGGAATGCAATCATGAAGCACACCTTCCCTTCTAGCCAGAGAGGTATCAGAGGAGGAGGACTGGGAAGCTGGAACTGCCATCCGCACCTTAGGAGCTCACCCATCTAGGGTGTCAACAGAGGTTGGTCTGGCAGGACTTAAATTTCTACACACACCTGGCTGAAATGAGGGGCACCCCAGCCCTTCCCCTACATAGCACAGTCTGAAAAACATAGTTAAAATGGAAGGTTTAAATAAAACCCATAGGCAGATAACGTAATACCCAGAAAGGCCAACTTTTGATTGAAAATCATTCATCGTATCGAGAATGAGCAAGATCTGAAAGTGAATGAAAATAGGACATCACACAATCTTACACAAATGAAAATAAGACAGCTCAGCGCCTGTGGCTCAAGTGGCTAAGGCACTAGCCAAAGGCAGCAGGTTCGAATCTGGCCTGGGCCTGCCAAATAACTATGACGGCTGCAACAACAACAACAAAAAAAATAGCCGGGCGTTGTGGTGGGCACCTGTGGTCCCAGCTACTTGGGAGGCTGAGGCAGGAGACTCACTTGAGCCCAGGAGTTTGGAGGTTGCTGTGAACTGTGATGCCATGGTACTCTACCCAGGGGGACAGCTTGAGGCTCTGTCTCAAAAATTAAAAAAATTAAAAAAAAAAAAAGAATCTCTGGATATGAGATGTTGCATTTTATCACACACATGTAATTATTTTTTCTATTTTTTTTTTTAGGGTCTGGCTTTGTCACCCAGGCTGGATTGCAATGGCACAATCATAGCTCACTGCAGCCTCAAACTCCTGGGCTCAAGAGATCCTCCAGTGTCAGCCTCCTGAGTATCTGGGTCTACAGGCACATGCCATCATACCTAGCTATGTTTCAAAAAATTTTTTGTAGAGAGGGTTCCTGCTGTGTTGCCTAGGCTGGTCTTAAACTCTTGGCATCAAGTGATCCTCCTGTTTTAGCCTCCCAAAGTGCTGAGATTACAGCCTTGAGCCACTTAAATAATCTTTATGCATTTATAGTTTTTACTAAAGAGATGCCTGTGAATCCAAGCTACATGTTGGCTGAGAGTCCAGAGTCCTCCCAGGAAGGTAGAACACAGCCTACTCTATGCTCTGGTTGAAAGGATGGATTTGCAAACATATTGCTTCCTTTTGCAAAATGCTTCTATTTTTGCTGAAAAGAAAAATGCTTTGTGTCAGACTCAAAACCAAATTTTGTTGCTAGTTACTAGTTAAGTGAGTCAGGACAAGTAACTGAACATTTTTTAAACTCTGATTTCTCAGTTTAAATCATGGGTAAAATCTGCTTAACAGAAAAGGATTACGTATAGAAAATGCTCAGGGGGCTAGGTGTGGTGATTCACACTTGTAATCCTGGCACTCTAGGAGGCCAAGGAGAGTAGATTGCTTGAGCTCATGAGTTTGAGACCACCCTGAGCATGAGTGAGACCCCATCTCTACTAAAAATAGAAGAAGTAGCCAGGCATTGAGGCAGATACCTATAGTCCCAGCTACTTGGGAGGCTGAGACAAGAGGATTGCTTGAGCCATAGAGACTGAGATTGCTTGAGCTATGATGATGCCATGGCACTCTACCCAGGGCGACAGAGTGAAACTCTGTCTCAAAAAAAAAAAAAAATGCTCAGGTAAGTCCCTGGCACATAGTAGACACTTGATAAATGATAGTTTATCATTGTCAACTGTGGTTTATATTATGTGTCAAAGACTGGACCACGAGTGCCCACATATTTGGTCAAACCTTCTGGGTATGTGTGGGAGGATGTTTCCAGATGAGATTAACATTCGAATTAGTAGACTTGGTAAAACAGTTGGCTCTCCTAAGATAGGTAAACCTCATCTAGTCAATTGAAGACCTAAATAGAACAAAAAGACTGAGTAAGAGGGAACTCCTCTCCTCATGCCTGCCGGCTGGGACGTCACCTTTTGGTTGTTGTTTTCTGCCTTCAGACTTGCTGGAACATCAGTTCTTCCTGACTCCTCAAGTCTCAAGCCTGCTGACCTTTGACTGGAACTATATCATCAGCTCCCCTGGGTCTCTAGTTTGCCACCTGCAGATTTTGGGACTTAGCCTCCATAATCACATGAGCCAATTCTTTATAATAATTTCTCTATGTATATATACATCCTAATGGTTCTGCTTCTCTGGAGAACCCTGACTAATACCTGACTAATATATCACCAGAGTCTAATACCACTATAATCCTTCCTTGGGGTGTACAACAATATTTTCTCCTCTGGATGGCAGCAACAGATTGTACAGATGTCTTTTTTTTTTTTTTTTTTTTTTTTTGCAGTTTTTGGGTGGCGGGGGGTTTGAACCCCCACCTCTGGCATATGGGGTCGGCGCCCTACTCCTTTGAGCCACAGACACTGCCCCCCAGATGTCTTTAATTCATTATTGAGACAGAGTCTCACTTTGTTGCCCTCAGTAGAGTATTGTGGCCTCACAGCTAACAGCAACCTCAATCTATTGGGCTCAGGCAATTCTCTTGCCTTAGCCTCCCGAGTAGCTGGAACTATAGGAACCCGCCACAGTCCACAGTGCCTGGCTATTTTTTAGAGATGGGGTCTCCCACTTACTCAGGCTGGTCTTGAACTCCTGAGCTCAGGCAATCCACTCACCTCAGTCTCCCAAAGTGCTAGGATTATAGGCGTGAGCCACCATGCCCAGCGTATTTTTTAAATTTTTAATGATACATAAAATTGTACATATTTACAGGGCACATAGTGATGCTTCAATACTTACAAAGTATAGTGATCAGATTAGGATAATTAGCATATCTATTGTCTCAAACATCATTTCTTTGTATTGGGAACATTCAATATCCTTTCTTCTAGTTATTTGAAAATATACATGTATTGTTAACTATCGTCATCCTACAGTGCTGTAAACACTAGCACTTGTTCTTCCTAGCTAGCTGAAATTTTGTATCCTTTAACAAATCTCTCCTATCCCTATCCTTTCCATCCTCTAGCAAACTCCACTCTGCTTTTTAGTTCTATGAGATCATTATTCTGCATATGAATGAGAACATGTGGTATTTAACTTTCTGCTCCTCTCTTACTGCATTTAACATAACGTCTTCCATTCATGTTGCCTTTTTTTTTTTTTTGAGACAGTCTTTGTCGCTCTTGGTAAAGTGCCATGGCACCATAGCTCATAGCAAACTCAAACTCTTGGGCTCACAATTCTCATCTCAGTGTCCCAAGTAGCTGGGACTATAGGTGCCCACCACAATGCCTGGATAATTTTTAGAGATGGGGTCTCACACTTGTTCAGGCTGGTCACGAACACATGAGCTCAAGCAATCCACCCGCTTTGGCCTCCCAGAGTGCTAGGACTAAGGCGTGAGCCACCATGCCCGGCCTCACTGTTGCTTTGAATGATGCTATATCGTTCTTTTTATGGCTGAACAGTGTTCCATTGTGTAGATATATCATGTTTTCTTTACTAATTTATCTGTTGTTGGATACAGGTTTATTTCCTATCTTAGCTATTATGATTAATGCTGCAAGGAACATGGGAGCACAGATATCCCTTTGATATACTGATTTCCTTTTCTTTGGATAAATGCCCAGTGGTAGGATTGCTGGATCATATGATAGTTCTATATTTTGTTTTTTGAGAAACCTACATACTGTTGGAGATGGTTTAGACTAACAAGAAGAAAAGAATTTTAGCATAAGGATCTAGGTAACTCCAAATTTCATTTTAGAAATGATAAGACAGGGGGTCCAGCAACAGCTAGCTAGTGGCCAGGTGCTGAAGACTAGATTTTGTTGGAGGGCAAAAAAGGATTTTACTTTTTGTTTGAGAAACATAAGAAATGATTCTGAGCATAAAATTGAATTCTTGAGGATAATTGCCTAAAGAATGTTTTTATGCTTTGTATTAAAGTCAGTACAACCTATTTCTATCATTTTTCTTTATCAAACAATTTCAAGGTGAAAATATACAATTTTGAGAGGCCAAGCATGAGCCCTGGCCCTGCTACTGACTGTAAGCCTAAACCAGTTTCTTAGCCTCTCTGTACTTGCTTCCCTATCCATGAAATGAAAAATTTACCTACTTTGCAAGGGTTGTTCATGAGGAATAGAAATAATATATATAACACACCTAGCATAGTTCCTGGAACACACAGTAGGTTCTCAGTACTATTATTTTTAGCTAAAATTTGTTCAGTCCCAACCAAGTATATAAGGACTTGACCTATATAAACCCAAACTGTCTCATTTTATCTTCACAATAACTCTGTAGAGCAGGCACTGTTATTGACCCTCATTTTTCCAAAGGTTTCAGTAGCTAGTAAGTGGTAGAGCTGGAATTAATGCTCCAATAATCTGACTGTGGGCCTAACCAGCCTACCACCCTGCCTCTATTTGCAGATGCTTTTATGCTTGATTAGGGAATTTAATGTGTTAGGCTGTGGTGCTCAGAAATGAAGAAATAGGAGCACATGTTAACTGAGTGTTCATTATATATGGAGGTACTATGCTAGAAAATTTCAAAAAGATTTTAGTTACTGGCCAGGCGCAGTGGCTCATGCCTGTAATCCTAACACTCTGGGAGGCTGAGGTGGGTGGATTGTATGAACTCAGGAGTTCGAGACCAGCCTGAGCAAGAGTGAGAGTCTGTCTTTCCTAAAAATAGAAAAACT
>CAUYQV010195046.1:0-12822 GCA_963574575.1 Galagoides demidoff
GCGCCTGTAGTCCCAGCTACTTGGGAGGCTGAGGCAGGAGACTCGCTTGAGCCCAGGAGTTGGAGGTTGCTATGAGCTGTGATGCCATAGCACTCTACCCAGGGGGATAGCTTGAGGCTCCGTCTCAAAAAAAAAAAAAAAAAAAGAAGAGAATCTGAAACAGAAAATATTACTATATTTGAATGAACCAATAAATTTATTCATTATATCTTAGTATAGCAAAAAACGTGCTCTAAGCTCATTTGACTAGTGACACAATGAGTCTGTGTAATTTTATGATGGACCTAAAAACTATTTTCTTTTTTCTTTTCCTTCTTTTGCATACTTTATTAGTAATTAAATTCTCAATAAAATAATATGTTTACTGTGTGTGTGTTCAACATATGATGATGTTTTAATTACCACTGTACATACATGACCAGTGACTGTTCGATAGTCATAGTACCCAATTATTCTCCCTCAAAGAATTCCGAACTTTGTTTCTATGCTATTATCAGTGTAAACTATTTAATTCCGGTAGCTATTTAATTTTGGCAATTTTGAATTGCCAAAAACATGAAGCAATCAGCTAAGCTTTGACACTGTGATAACATTGAGGGCAATATTTCTTTAGTGGGTAATGTTTCTAAGAATAAATGTGACCAAATGTTTGCAGACAAAGGTTAGACAAAAATAAATGTGCTACCCGGAAGCCTTACAAAATAGATGTAATTCAGTTTGCAATGACTGTTTGCCCAAGATGCCACTACAGTCTGTTTAGAAAAAGAAGAGAAAAATTTGGAGAATTATTTCAGAAAATGTGTTTATAACTTGTACTGAGCTTAAATCTCACAGCATCAAATGGCATAGCAGAAAAGTACTGTAAGACTTAACAAAAATACTCTATGCAAAGATGGACTTACAGTTTTTACATCTAACAAATACTTGGGGAAAGGGTACATTTCTAGCTAACACTTCTGAGGAATTCTTAATCATATAACTTTAATGCATTCTAAGCTTTTTATGGAATAAAAAGAAAACAACTATAATTTTTCAGCATTTATAAGTATATGTATTCTAAGTATAAGTATATGCATATACATACATATATGCCATTTATAGCACATGTAATACATAGTATTCATATGTATATTTACATCATGTCCTCTTTTTAACTCGATTGACAAATAATAACTGTATACATTTGTGATATAAAATGTGGTGTTTTAATACATGTGTACATTGGGGGATGAACAAATCAGGCCAATTCACATTTTTATTACCTCATATAATGGTTATTTCTTTGTGGTGAGAACATTCAAAACCCACTCTTCTGGCAACTTTGAGCTAGAGAATTTAGAAATACAAGTTGTATATACTGACAGTGTACTACAAACCCATCAGGTAAATGTTATGATCTCATTTTAGAGATCAGAAAAATGAGGCAAAAAAGTTTCTGGGATAATTGTCAACTCTCAAAAATGCTAGGGCACTGTATTTAAGAGATTGTTCTGAAAAAAATTGTTTATAGATAGCACATAATAAATGTGGGTTTAATTGAATCTTGTACTTCAGGAGAGAAAAAGGGAACTAAAATTTAATGTGTCAACTGTGTTCCCAACACTATACTGTTTGCTTTTATATTGAGTATGTAAATTAATTCTTTCCCTAACATGGTAAAATAAGACACAATTATCCTGACTTTAAAAATGATGAGACGGGTTCATAAAGGTTAAATTAATTGCCAATGACAGGGGATACTCACTGAAAATTTCCTCTCTTGCCTTGTAGTATTATATTCAAGCTCCTTCCACAAATGACTGACTCAGAATAAAGCCAAAAGACATTTAGGGTCAAACAAAATTTTTTGGCTTTTTGGACTAGGACACAGCTCATTGTGTTTGTAAAGATTTTAGGGAAGACATCTACTTGAGCTTTTAAAATATCCACTCCCCAAAATTTGATGCATTATGTATGTATATTGATTTTGGAATATTTGCATATATCTGAATTTAAAAGTAAAATATTTAAATATAATCCTTTGATATATATGAAAAATAAATTTTCAGTCACAAAGCAGAAAAAGCTTTTACCTAAATGTTATAAAATTGGAATAAAAGTTCATTTTACTAACTAATATTTAATCCAGTATTACGACTTTGAATTTTTTTTTGTTTATTTTTGTTTTCGTTTTGAGACAGAGGTCTTTGTCACTGCTGGTAGAATGCTATGGCATTATAGCTCACAGCAACCTCAGACTCTTGGGCTCAAGTGGTCCTGTTGCCTCAGTTTTTCATTTTTAGTAGAAACGGGGTCTCACTATTGTTCAGGCTGGTCTCAAATTTCTGAGTTCAAGCAATCCACCCACCTCAGCCTCTCAGACTGCTAGGATTACAGGAGTGAGCCACTGCACCTGGCTGACTTTTAAAATTTTTAATTTGTAATAACTGAAGACGTTGACTCCAGGGAACATAAAGATATGCAGAGAGTTAAAATCTTTATAGAAGTCTTATGAAAGCTACTCTCCATTGTTGTGCCTGATTGCTAAAATAACTAAATATCTAGTTAGACTATCTTACTGCAAAATTAAAGGGAAAATAAGAGCAGCAAATAAAAAAAGTAAAAACAAATAAATAAAATGGCTGTGGAAGTACAGAACCTTCTGGAACATTGGGTAATTCTCTTATAGCAGGATTAAAAATCCTGTAGTTAAGTCAGGATTTACTTTAGGGTTGTATCATTCAAGAGAAAATTCATTAGAAGCTCCACAGGTGACCACCTTCCATGTAACCTCCTTACACTGACCACATCCTTAACATCCACGGGTCATGGAGCACTCATCTCAATGGAAGCTCCTTACATTCATTACCTCCATAAGTTAACCAGTTTGCTACTGATTTCCTCCCTTGGGCAGTCAGCTTACAGAGGTTTTGTCGTACATGCCTAGAGGCCTGGAGTATAGACAAATTCAACTCAATGATAATTATTTCTACTTTTTAGATATGCTACATCATAGACTAGATACGATGACTTTTCTCACTTCCTAAGTGGCTGTTAAGTGCATGGGCCATGGTTGCCATCATAATTTTTCAATAAATATTTCTTGAATTGAACAGATGTTTGCTTGCCTAATATTGGACCCAAAGTCTAAACCTAGCCATGCCATTAAACTTTAAAGTCACACCCCCTTCTTCTAAAAGCTTAAGGACATATTTACTAGACAAATTCTAAGAAAGGACGTTTTATGATAAGTTCGCAGACATACGAGCTCTGTGAGAATCACCAGGGCTCGACAGCTCTAAAATCATGAAAAAACACTCCTCAACCCCATGTGCTTTAAGTCTCAGAATGATAAGAAAAATGTGTTTTCAATCATTCCCCAAATGGATGCATTTCAATAGGAGAAGAGATATGTCTCATATTAATACTTAATTTTTAAATACTCAGGAGCTCTATTAAAATTCTCTGGCAAAATCGTACCATGCTTTCCTTCCAGTGGGCTCTCAGTCAAGGTTTTGGCAGGCTCTGACTGATTAGCAGGTTTTTTCCTTCCCAATCACATTACCGAGCACACCCAAATGGAGCTCTGGGAACTCACTGTTTGAAAAACATTACTTTACTTAAGTACATGAAAGGCTTGTTTAGACTATCTATAGGAGATACAACTCGAGGTAATGGAGTGTAATAGAGAAATGTGAAATGTCTTCAAAACAAGATCACTTACTTATCCTCTATATTCTTATCTATACATGTAAGTGTGAAATCAAGCTAATTTTTCACATAGCTTGAGTCCATTATTCAATTAAGGGAGCCTCCACATGTGTGTGCTGTTTCTATACACTGAACCATTTCATGAATGGTCACATAAGCCATAGTTTAATGACAATAACTTTCAGATGTAAGTGGAAAGTTCTTCCACTTCTCCTCTCATCATGATTTAAAATTCTGTCCCCTTCACTCAAAGAAAGGTTGATGGGAGAGTAGAAGTGTGGAAGATGATCTCAAGCTGCAAACTCTGAACAGCCATACTGAAGCACAGGGGAGGTTCTGCATGAAATGAACAGGTGCACATAGCCGCACTCATTCAATAGTTGTTGGGTGGATGGACGGGCAGATGGAGGGATGTCTCCTAAAGAGGTACCAACTTTCATATATTCTGAAAGGTTAAATGGCTCCAGATATTTTAGTGATATCAAAAATTCCTAATTTCCACTGTTACAAAGACAACACAGTATAAATGTGCCGACATACCTCTGCTGTATCTTCCCTGCACTCAGCACAATTGATTTTAATACTTTTATTAAAAATTATACTTCCTCACTCATCAAAGTTTTTGGGAGCAGTCTTTCTCTCCTTTTATATGCAAGTAATATTTTCCTTCCCCCCTCCCAATCTGAAAAGGAAATAAGTATTAGTTTTAATATAGGAATCCTCCTGAAACTCTCCCTGACACTCTAAGCCAATCTATAACATTGGCTAACTTCTGTCCTATTTAGGTAAGTGTCTAACACTCTAATACTAAATATTTATCCATGATGGTAGAATCGATGGTATCTAATGTTAATAAGACCTAGAAGAAATCAGAAAGCTCTTTTAGAAAGATATTGTGAGTTCACAAATTTAAGCTTGTGAATACATTCTCTGAAGTTAGAAACGGGAAAACTGTCAACAGCATTTCATGAATGCTTCAGAATGATCCTTCTAGGTGTTTCTACATAGCAATCAATGCAATCTAGAAAGTTGCATTGAGTATCTACTTGCTCATATAAAATAAGGTATTCACAACACCAGAGGGAAGAGGAAACTCTTACCACCTTCTTTAGTGCAGAGGCTGACGAGGTTGTGGACTGTGTCCATCAGTTCCAACTGCTGCTTCTGAAGGACACTGTTGTTGGTGGTGGCTCTGTTTAACTGTTTCTCCAGCTCCTGGATTATATATGTTTGGCGGGTAACCAAGTTTTGAAGGTTCTCTTTCTCTTCCTTTAAGGAGTCCAACTCTTCCTTGTGCTTTCCCTCCATTTCTAAGATTTTATGCTCTAATAAACTACGAGGAAGTAAAAACAAGACTTAGTTTGGACAATGCTACTCCCAAAAAAGCACCTCACTAAGAGCCTTATAATTCTATTCGTTCCTAAGTTTACTTAAAATTAGAAATTTTAATTAAATATTTCACCATAACATTTCTTAAATGAGAGACTCGTGAATACATATATATTTAAACTAAGTTTATGTATAATATGTAAACATAAACATGTCAAAGGAGCAATCATTAAACCAGATACTTTCAGAGTAAGGTTTACTTCCTAATTAAATTCTCGTCCTTGGGGGTGTCTTATTTGCAGGGTTACTGACTTAGACTCAGATAGTCACCATCTGGAGAAGTTATACTTCAACTTTCATTAAGGAAAAAGGCCCAGTATGAATCAATGATTAAATCTTACAATAATTCTCTGGGATCAAGAATAGTAATATTGACACAGAAAACACAGGACTGGAAGATAACCTATCTTGCGTCGCAATGAATTCCTGAGATTTTGGATACCTGGTCCTGTATAATAATCACTAGGTCACTTTGTTTCTAAACTCAAGGTTTAGGGTTAGGCTAATGTCACCACAAGTTCCCAGATCAGTATCTAAATAGTTAAGTAAAGGAAGACTCCACTGAGCTGGTGGCAGGGACTATCGGATGCTTTGCTCAGAGTGCTGCAGCGTCCCCTGGGGACCTCCCTCTCTCTGAGCCCTTTAAAGGATACTCCCTTTGTACATTGCCCATTAACAATGATAGAGACGCAGAAGCATTTTTGGATCCTAGCAACTGACTGGAATAAAAAGCCTTAACATTTATAGAGTGTCTAATATACAAGTATTTCTCAGGGGAAAGGCTTATTCAGTTTTCTTAGTTCTGTTTTTAGAAGGTTCAACCGTTCCTTAGTTTACAAGGTGTTATTCAAATGCAACATACAAGAATGGGCACTTTAATTTACCTTGGAGAAACAGAGCCCTGAATCATTAGTATCAGTTTTTGAAAAGGGGACACTCGGGAGTGTTTTAAATTCAATACATAAAATAATAAAATAAAGTAGATTGAAAAAGCCAAATTTTCCAACTCCATGAACTGGGGGACAAGCTTTAGCATGGGACTGTCCTTTACGCAGATTAAGAGGTACGGAGACAATTGCTCATGGGCACTCAGATCTCTGCCCATAAACCAGGCCTCCAGGCAAAGGCAGGGAAGTTGCCTGTGAAGCCAAGCCTGAAAAATACCTCGATATTTTTATAATCACACATATAAGACCTTACTAATCTACAGCATCTTTGGTAGTGTGCCCAGATTCACACGTGACAATTTCACATCGAGACCCATTAGGGGAAGCTCTGTCACTTCTGCAAGATAAGAAAAGCCACTTTTCAGTTTGTAATCGCCTTCATTCTACTGGGCACAGCAGAGAAAGCAGCCCCGCCTTGGAGTATCACAAAGCAAACCCAATTAGGATAGACAGAGGCGAACTGTGATGGTCACTTATTACAATTTTTTTTTTTTTTGAAATGAGAAACTTAGTCAAGGAAATGAGAATAAGATGAAAGACAGTATCTCTAAGGGGTAGGGTGTGACTCACTGTCTTTTCGTATTTTTTCCTATGCCAATAAACTGGTGCTGTTGGGAAAGTTCATGGCGAAACAAACATGAACAACAAAAAACAACTGCCCTGTCTCTATGGGGTCAAAGTTGGATTCCATCTTCTGGCTAAGTGGTTAGTGCGCTTGCTGTGCGTGTCAAAGGAGGTTTGCTCAGTGCCTATTAATTTTTAGTCTTCAGACCTGAGAATTAATCACAGCCACTGGCTTAGCTCATTCTCAACTTACTTTTTAATTACTTTTTCCTACTCTCGTGGTAATGATCAGACGCAAGATGCCCATAATTTGGAGTCATTAACTTATAAGAAAATCCCCTTTGAAATTCCCCTGGAGTTATAATCCACTACCAACTAAATTTAGCAATAACTGTTAAAATGACAACCATGTGTATTTCAGAATTTGGAAGCTAGTGTCATATAATACTGGATAAAAATTCTGAATTGCTATTTTTCCCTGGAATTAAATAAACATGTGTCTTTCAGTTTTCCTAATCGGCAGGTAACGTTCTGGTTTAGAAAATGTCATGTTATAACTTGTATTTTATTAGTTGCTAAGTGCCAATAGTTAAATAAAATATAAAATGACACTTTTCTTACCCAATGGATTTCTTTTTAGAGAGACAATCTCAAATGTAAAAAACAGCAGCTATAAGAAATTTCTGTTTCGGGCATGATACATGTTTTTGGACTTAGGCATAAATGATTTTCCACTTTTTACGTCTGATGTATCCCTTGTTCAAAAAGACATATACTGAGGGAAGACGCCTCTCTGAAATGCAGAAGGTTTTTTTTTTGTTGGTTTTGTTTTGTTTCATAGGATAATTTGAGAAGAGCTGAGAATGGAAAGTTGATCAAAGAAGTTCGGGTGCCAAAGGAAACAATTCTGGACAGCGGCTTGTGGAAAAAAGACCTACATTTCCCAAGTAAAAGGAATATCTGGTAGTATGTTGGAAAGAACATTAATTTTCATAGTTCACTAACCAAATTTAATGTACTATGACTAGCAGGTATCAAAAGACATGAATGCAGCCTGTCATCCTGAAATAGATACCCACGTAGAGTGCAGAAGAGACTGTCCATGGAAAAAAGAAGCCTGCTCTACATCACAGATATCTCCTGGGATTTGGAAACCCAAATAATGTGCATGACAACTACCAGCAAATTGGAAACATGTTGCATTGTTTTCCAAATGGCAGGTCTCACCAGTTAATTATTTCTCCTGTTCGTTTTCCCATCCCATATTTTCACTTGGAGCTTCCTTAATAATGTCTGTAGTCTAGTAAGTCTCCATTAACTTTATTTATTGGGGACATCCTTCATAGTAATTATAACTTTTTAGACTTCTTCAAGCAAAGCTGATCTCTTCCTGACCCTTGCTTTGACAGCCCTCATTCCTCTGTTTCATCTTTTCCTCATATTTGGCTTCCAAAGACTGTCTTCTCTTTCCCCTGAATTCTTCGTGTCCATTGGTTATTTCCTACTTTGGAAGTTAGCCCTTCCCTGCCTTTACTTCCAAAATGGTTTCAATCCAAAATTTACTTGCCAGAGCAATCTGTATACTATCTCCACGGACTCTCTCATTCTTGTAATATGCCAGTACAGTTGTGTAGCATTTAAAAAACCTTATCTCCTTTGAGTCTTAAAGCAATATAGTAATAAAGATCAAGTAAATATCACTAGATTCCACAAACAGGGCAATTTTCAGGATAATCTGAAAAGAGCTGAGAATGGAACTATCTTATCCCAAACCATGTAGATATTAAAAATCAGAACTAGCAGGTCTTTTCCTTCCCTAAATCACAAATCTGCCCATGACATCCTTCTGTTGTGACAGTGAGTGTTACGTAGTCTCGTCTCTTTGATTTAGTACAATGTAACTTCTTCCTATATCTGCTCATTCATTTTACACCAGGAACCAAGCATCACCTTAGCATCTCTATAGTAATTGCTACTCTCCATCTGTTTATTCTGAGAATTGTCTTCCACCATATTCACACCGATCCATCTTTCACTCCCATAGAAACAATATTTCTTTGCCAAACCAGTTTGTTCAATGTGGTCTGAGATTTTAAGTACAACTCTACCTTAACACATCTGCCATTAAATTTAATGTTTTAATTCAATACCCTGATCACATTCCATTTTGCTCCTGAAGCCCTTCACTGGTGCTTTAATATTTTTCCCTAGTCATGTCGGCGGGGAGAGGCCACCCCAGCTAGGTGGGGAGACTGTGTATAGAAGCTGATCTGAAGGACAGCTTTGCAGCTCCAGTAATGTTAAGTAGGCTGAGTGGTCATATTTTGCCCGACGACAGTCTCCGAGAGCAAGTTTCACTTAGGTTGAAGTGTGCAACACAAAACCTGGATGCTGATTCCAAACTCTGTTCTAGAGTGTGTTCAGTACATTTTTTTTAAGGCTAAATAAGAGCCGCAGTGTGAAGTTTGGGGGAAGCCTAGATTACATCAGCAGTTTTTATTAGGATACATCTTTCAGGATTAGCGTTCTCTGTAATAACAATTCATGAAATGTGCACCTAAGTCCATACAAATCGAGCGAGAAGCCCAAAGACAGCTTCTCACAGGCTTCTTGTTTCTTCCTGTTTCCCATCTTTCTGGAAACACTTCGAGATGAGACACGCATAGAGTTTTGGCACTTTGCTTCCAGTTCGAGGCAGAGGTGCATTTCCATGAAGAATAAAGTAAACAGAATAATCTAGGGCTTGACCTTTACCCAGAGAATCGAAATGAGCGTCCACAAAGCCCTATTTGAAGTTTTACACAGTCCCTTCCCTCCAACACGTTACTGGAAATATTTCAAATCATTGAACACATCTTGAAACTTTCACAGAAAAAGCTCTCTCTTTTAAATTGTTTCCCACAATAGAGTTCTTAACATAGCAGCCAATGAATTCACTGTGGCGACAGTTGCCTAAGTTCTTTGTGTGTAAATATAGCCCTTCAAACAAGAAGGAAGATGTTGAAAATACAGAAACCTAATTTTTATCTGTCTGAACCCATGTATAGATATTTCAATGTTTGTCATTACCTTAAGTACGTATGGAGTCAACGTGTGTTACAAATAAGGTTTGGCAAGAGTGGTTTCTTTCACTCTATTTAAACAAAGGTGTATGTAGTTCAGGTTCAACTTCTATTTTCTCATTTGAGCATAGTAAATATTCTCTCAAAATCTGCAGTCACCTTTGGTAATACAAATTTGAAGCAGAACCCCAGATATTATAATCAAACATTAGGAAATGCATTTGTAAAAGGTTTGGGTAAATGAGAATTAGCGATGTTGCAGAAGTCAGAAATTAAGAAGAATAAAGGTTGATACATTTCATGCCATAAAATATAATTACTTCTCTTAAACATAGGTTGAACAATAAATAACTAGAGAAAAAATTTGTAACATATGACAAAGTTTTAATATTCAATAAAGAGCTCACATGAGTTAAAGAAACAAAGATAAACAATCTCATAGAAAAATGAGAAACATATGGGAACAGGCTAGTCACGGAAATGCAAATGGTTAATAAATATGAAAACAGACACAACTTAACCTCTCAAGCAGCCAAGATTAGTAAGAGACCTACCAAACTTTTGGGAAATAGTGGTGGCTCATGCCTGTAATCAGTGCACTCTGGAAGGCCAAGGTGGGGGGACTGTTTGAACTCAGGAGTTCAAGACCAGTCTGAGCAAGAGCAAGACCACATCTCTACTACAAATAGATAAAGTAGCTGCATGCGGTTGCAGGCACCTGCAATCCCAGCTGGGGCAAGAGGATTGCTCAAGCCCAGAGTTCGAGGTTGGTCTACACAAGGTAGCAGAGTGGGATTTTGTTGAAAGAAAGAGAGAGAGAGAGAGAGAGAGAGAGAGAAGGAGAGAAAGAGAGAGGGAGCAAGAAAGCAAGTCCATAAACAATTTGAGAGGATGTAAAATACAGAATTAACTGGTCAACATCTATAAAACTTTTAAAATAATTACCTCAACAACCCTAATTCTAAGAAATTATATATTTGCTAACATAAATAATTATAATAATTTATCATGCATCTATAAAAATGAATTTCTACATGTTCTTTAAAGTGAATGAATGAGGTATATCTGTATATAGTTATGTGTAACATATCTGTGGTGAATTGTTACACATATAAAATAAATAGTAGAAAAAAGTCCCACCATATATAATGTATGTGTTGGTAACATCTACATCTTATAAATTTGTACTCAAGCCTGGGTGCAATTATGCATGAATGTATGCAGGTTTAAATACACACACAAATATGCACACTCTCAATACACATGTACATGTTATCATATTTACATGAAAAGTCTGGAAGAGTCAGTAACAAACAATCTCTGTTAATGATGGCCCTCTACAAGCAGGGAACGAAGGTACAAGAGTATGAAATTAGGGTGTGACGTGCGATTGCATACACATGTATATAATATAATGTCTACCTCAAGTTTGTCTTACTATATTTTTTTTATTTACCAACGAAATGTGGTAAACAGCCGTGGGTCCTGAGTAGGAATTAAAAAGTTGGGCTGAATTAATGAACCTCACAGTACTATTGTTAACCTTGAGCAATGGCTTTTGGGAATGCAGAATAGTGGGGCAAACACTCTCTCCATTTCATTTGCGCTAAGGGCAATAATGGATTTATAATATTTAATATAAACTATGTAATCTGTGTTTTCCACTGAAGGTATTTTTGTTAGCTATTTGTGTGTAATAGGCCCTAGCTGGATGAGAGCTCACAGGACATTGCCATTGTTTATTCAACATCCCCAAAGCATTTAATACTAAATATGCTAAGTGTAGAGAATTATGCCCAGGAGCAAGAACACAATGATAAATAAAACACAGGGTCTGTGTTCCAGAAGGCCACAGCTTAATAGTATAGATAGAGATAAATAAATGTATACACACGAGCTCACACAGATCCCAATGTGATGGGATGCAGGAGATAATGGGGAGAAAGAGGCACAGTGCTATCACATAGTAGTAAGAAGCCGATCCATCTGGTAGAGTCAGAGAGGGCTGTTGGAGGAGGTGACATATACAATGAGTTTTCGAGAATGAACAGAAATTTGCCAGTTGAATAAGGAATGTCAGGCATACAAGACAGGCAAACATTGAACACATCTGAAAGAGTGATATCAACAACCACCATGACGGAGTGCTGCTGCTCATGCCAGGCACTATTCTCAGTACTTTATAAGCATCATCTAATGGAATCTTCACATTACCTCCATATGGTGTATTACCATCATCTCTGTGTTGCAAATTAGGAAACCAAAGCACAGAGCATTTACATAACTTGCCCGAAGTAACACAAATAATATGTGGATTATACCAGGGATCAAAGGAAAATGAAACCCAGACAGTCTGGCCTCAGAGCTCGCACTCTTGGCTATTAGGCTGTATCTTCTGGGAGAGGGAAGACTAGAAGAAGTAAGACTGAACAGTAAGGATTACATGATCATGAACTGTGCTCAAGAACTTGAATAGTTTTCAATCAGTTTTAGAGACTCGTTAAGGGGTTGATAGAAAATGAGAAGAAAAACATAGTGATTTGCCTTTGAGAAAGAAGACTTTGGCAGAGCTCTGGGTAGTAATAGGTTCAAGTGGTATGAGGATGATGGCAGAGAGGTCATTGCAATGACCTAGTCAACAATTAATGGGTGTATGACTTAAGAAATCATGAGTGTAAATAGAAGATAGTACAGGTTGGAAAAATATTTAGAAGATGGAATTGAGAGCATCAACAGTGATTGGTGAGTTTGGGGAATTAAGGGAAGTGGAAAAGGTCATTAGAATATGACCCTTAAATTTCTAGTTTGATCCTAAGGTTACTGTAATTTAAAAGAAAGTGCTATGTGCCATTAAATTCATTAATTTAAAAAACTACAAAGGGCTAAAAGATAACGTGTTACTCAGTCAGAATCTGTGGGTATTCTACTTGCAAGGAATAGAATGGAATAGCATAAATTCATAAAGATGCTTTATTCTGATTTCTGGTATAATTCACCCTATCTAATGCTAGGAGTTAAAAAGGTATCACTTTTAGCAATTTTTTTTTTTTTTGAGACGGAACCTCAAGATACCCCCTGGGTAGAGTGCCACGGCATCACAGCTCATAGCAACCTCCAACTCCTGGGCTCAAGCGAGTCTCCTGCCTCTGCCTCCCAAGTAGCTGGGACCA